>JADAQX010000201.1:0-69936 GCA_015476325.1 Cardiosporidium cionae | reverse complement strand
TCGTTCCAGGAATAACTCTCTCAAACATTTCGCTTTACAAACATAATCTTCTTTGCCATTCCGCTACGCATGCTAATACCTTAACATCTCAGCAGATTTGGCATTATAGAAAAACCCCTCATTACAAAACTAATTTTCTCAGTGCAATACTTGCCATACTCTGAAATCAGAATAAAATTTTCTTGCTTCGCAAAGCAACGAGATAAAAGAAATATTGAAAAATGTAAATGTTGATTGCAGCGTAATATATATATGTATTGAAAGATAGAAATTAAAATATGAGACATAAAAAGAACAGTATAGATAATAAAAACTTGGAAACAGTAATAATTCATCCTTTCTTGCGCAATGGAAAAATAGGATGTGAATATTAGAGAGTAGGCATCTCCATATTTCTGCATTGAAAGAACATACCTCTTCTGTCAAGAATTGCAGCAATATCGAAAGCAAAACTTTTGAAAATACTTTAAAAGATGTAACTGCTCGTAGCTAGCTGATACGCAAGCTTGCCAGTGACTCGTTTACTTAGCATGAATACTACAGAGAATGCCTAGTGCAAGGATAGGAAATATATTTGGAAAAAAAAGAAAGATGCGAATTGCTCATCTTTGCCTTTATTTGTAACTGCTATAACCGAGCGATGCAAAAGGAAATGAAACAAAACTTTTCAAGCTTGATCATATTAATGTACAACCAAAGCTAAAGAGAGTGATTAAAACAGTTTGCACGCACGCCTACCCATCCTCTCATACTTTTTATAAAAATAGAATGAATGATATATGATGATAGTTAGGGTATAAAGAAAATTCACTCCCGTTTGTTCAAAAGAACATTATTGTGTGCCTTTACTGTTCTTTTTGTGATTTATAAACTTGCCTGTTCATTTTAAAGTGTGTGTAACTTTGCATTTAGGATTATACCCAATTGTTAGCTTGATTAAATAATTCACTAACCACGCTTGTTTATCGCGTGAATTAGAATTCACGTTCAAATAGTAATCAACTTCGTTGCGGGAATTGGGAATTAGTAGTCAGAATATGAATGACTGAATGTTACCTTCAATATTTTTGGGTACATTTATTTTAGGCTTGGTATACTTCACAGCGAGGCATTCTATCAAGCGGCCTATTGGAATGGTAAAAAATAATGCTTCACCAAGCAAAGTTTACTTTGAATAATTGTACATTGTCTGATAACAGTGGCAGCTAAGAGGATCCTTTCTGCCCTCGAGGTTCCATTTTAATATCAACTGGTAGAGAGGCTCAATGGAAGCACTGATCCTCTCGGGGAAATTTAAAATATGTTTATATCACGTGTATAAGGGTTAAATACGCAATCTCACTTCCAATTTTCGGGAGGAACGAAAAATGTAAGTCATTCAAAGACAAGTGCTCATAGCAGCATTTTTGGCGAGGCACGAAAGCAAAATTTCACTGTATTTCAATGCCACGGTAGGCGGTTGTGTTATCTGAGCATTCTAGTATAAATTTGGTAGCAATGAGGAGGGCAATTAATTCTATAACTCCGTTGATTTAACCCTCCTACCGTATTAGTTTGGTAATATTAATATTAGAAACTCCAACGTCTTAGAGTAAGTTGCTCAATTCGTAGTAAAAATAAGCAGATCAATTCCATGGTCAAAGTTTCTTCTGGGTACTTTATGCATAGATCAATCACTCGTTGGAATAAACTGCGCGCAATTGCTTGTTGTTGCACTCGGAGGTTCAAAAGTGAAAAGCAAAACTGTCACAGGTTGAAGCTGTTTATGTCATAATAATGGTGGCAGCAAAATTTTCGAGCTTCCCCTTCCTTGTATTTTTCTTCTGCTAACAGTTCCTCACCAAGTCACATATCCAGCGATATTGCGGCATTCTCCCCCTTTTCAACGTGGACTGCAGGCGCTAAGTTACGTACATTTCCTGCAATCCTCTATTTAACATGGAAAAATTGTCCTCCATTATACCTGTAGGCCAGGAGAAAAGTCCCGTAGGCACAGAAGGCTTCCCCCTTACTTCAATGCTACGTCAGCTGTCGCAAGTAGATTCCCTGTCTCAACCTTTCGAAACGTCACAAAATACAAAAACAGGGCCCCGGTCGTACCACTTTTCCATCCCTCCTTCACCTGACCATCCACCAGTGGAATTTGCGATCGTAGTATTCGTAAATCATGTGCTTGCATTTATCACAGATTCCGGAAAGATTACCACCCTGGTATGTTGACTTTTACGAAATTGAGAGCCATATTGCAGAGATCATACGTAGTATCTTTATTGCAGTCTCTGAAGCATGCAATCATCGGAGTAAAATATGGGGTATATGTGAATATAGTAACATATGTGCTGTTTTACTGAAATTTTTTGTCAGTGTAACTCAGTGTACTGAATAATTGGCTACTTGTTGGGATGGAGTTGGTGCAGTGTAAACAGTCGCATGTCATCTCTCAAAAATTGAACTTATTGTCTCCATTTCTCCGTATTATAGGCACTTTAAGCCAAGCTGTTAATATTTTTTGTTTTTCCTGCATCTCACTATAATTCTACCTAATTCAACAATAGTTTAGCACCAGTTTGAGGGATTTTGAAAAAGGAATGTAAAACTTTCAGCAAAACATGTTAATTTTTTCGCACTACTGACTGCATTCATAACTTAAATTTGCCGAGATTTTGCAAGTAGTGTGATATTTTAGCAAATCAAACCGATTTTCTTTTCCTTCTGATCTACAGCTGCATACAAAATATGGTAGAATACACTTGCCTTCGAAGGTCCTGAGATTTACGACCTGTCGTATAACGCATTTACATGAATTAACCATAGTCTTATGCAGAAATTTCTTACTGGAAAACTTTACGTTGTGACGATAAATGAGGGAAAACTATTGTAGCCGAATGGAATTTTCGTAGAATGACTATTATTTGTAGTAAGAGAGTTTAAAGTTTTTGAAAACTGGAAAGGTGAATTTGGTTTCATTTGAATTGATTAATCTGGGAAAAGCTTGTGTATCAAATTTTGTTAAAAATAAAGGGTTTAGTGTGGAATTTCTGAAGAGTAATGAACAAGTGATGCACTACAAAGTGATTGGGATTCAACGCCTGCATCCATGAAAGGCGATTATTTTTTTTTTCGTAAATGTTCTTTATAGATTGAGGCCTTTACAGAGGATTCTGAGAATGAGATTTATGGACACAGGATTCTTTTGGGCGATAGGTGAAGTTTTATATTTGAAAAAGCAATTTAACGAGTAGAATGATTTTTTTATTGCGCTAAGAATATTATAATGAACCAACTTGTGAGATGATAATTCTAGTGTATTCGTTTCTAAAATTTTATACAAATGCTATCGATTAAGCTGGGTATTAGGAAATTTATAAGATTTTTAAAACCTCACACTACTACCTGTTTGGCATGCTGTTAGGGAAAATCCGGAAAAATGACTGAGCTGGTTGTATGAATTTTTATGTTCAGGAATAATACATTTTTTCCACTTTTAGCGCGATCCTTCATTCAGAGTATGAATCAAATATGTAAGTTGACATCTTCTTATGATAGAAAACTAGCACGATTGACATGAAAAAGCAAAGCAGTAGCTGGAAGAGAGTACATTCACGAGTATAAAACAATGAAAATGTGCAAATTACACCCTTCTCTACTAATATGGAAAGGAGGATGCTCACTGCCCCTTTTGTTTGCCTACTGTCTCGAAACATTGAATTTCGTAGCTGCAGTTATTTATCATGGCTTTATTGGATGCCTTGAAGTTTGAGAAAGTATAATTTATAGCCATTTTTTTTAAACTGTGTTGTAACCGCTCGCATTTCATCACGTACTGCCTCCATGACTAGTTGTAGCCTGCTAACCGTTCTTTTTGTAAATGAATTGTTAAACATAGTAAAGTATTCTTCCGCATTCATGATTGTTTTCTTAGGTGACAAGAATTTAATCTTAGCCATTTCACTAAAGGTGAGTTTTGAGAGTTACTATAAACTTCATTTCTTGTATTCCTGTCTGGTCAAATTTAGCAATACCCTCCCTTCTTTCTCCTTGTGACCATTGATAGAATTAATTCTCATAAGCATGTACACTGAATCTTTAAAGTTTTCTCTCATATGAATACCTTAAGCAACACTCTATAGTATAAGAATGGCGAGAGTACACCGTAGGCATCCCCAAGGCGTACAATTTTAACCCTCACGGAATGCAAAAATATATTTCTAATGGGAATCTATCTCTTTTCTCTCTAAATGAGTGCTTCGTTGAAATTGTTTACATAATTCAAATTATGTTTCCAGGTAATAGATTCCAAACTCTATGAAAAGATCACTGCTTTGTTTAAGATCGAATTCATTGCGAAGGAGAGGGCAGGGAATTAAAATCATTTTGGACGTTAAATGTTACTTAAAGTATTCTAAAATAGGTGTTCTGCTAGTAAGTACTCGGCAATTTAACGTTGATAAACTTTTTAAGATGGAAATACCACTGCGACATACTAATCCCCAAAATAAAAATAAAAAAAGCAGTTATTTGAACGTGAGATAGGCAAAGAATTATTTTCTCAGAGGATAGCAGAAAATTAAAAGTTTCCAAGTCACATTTTTTATGAAAAAATTAAAAATAAGAAATTCTCACAGAGATTACATGAATGAAAACACTCTGGGTAAGAGGAGCAATGGTATAGCCAAAATGCAAGGCGTGCCTCGACTCTACTATGTTGGTATGCATTATCTAAAAGCTCATGTTATCTTCGAATGGACCCATTATCAAGTTACCTTTTCTAAAATTGCTGCTCTCTAAAAAAATAACAAGTAGTAATTTCTATTGATACAGTTTTGCCATAGTATAGATAACTCATTTAAAGATTAAACGCGGGATGGCATGGGATTTCGAAAAATAATACAACTACAGGTGCAAATAGTGCACAAACAATATTTCACATACCAAGTTTTCCGTTAATCGAAGAAAAATCTTCAACAGAAGTGATTACATTCACCTATTTGACTCGAAGTAAGCTGCATAAAAAATTCACTCTATATATATATATATTAAACAAGATGCATACGTCAATTTTATGCGAGCCCTTCGCAAACGAATTAGCCATCAGTTTCTCGGATTCGTTGACAAATGAGGAGACTTTATAGTGATGAGTATCCACTAAGTTAAAAGACAATGAAATAAAATACAGCGGATAGAGAAATAAAAATATATTTAATCAAGGTAACAAAAGATCCTTACGTTCCTTTTTTTCAAAGCATCTATATATTTGATTGTAACAGGAGCAGTTCACTTGCATCAGAATTTTGTATCTGCTCGCGTAATTTATATTGTTCTTTTAGAATGGGTCTGACATCTCGAGCTGGTATCAATGCTTCTATTTGCACACAAATGGGATAGAAGTCATGAAGAATTTCGCTCTTTAAAAGCGATTGAATATTTTCGTCGAGAGGGGAAAAATTTGAAGATAATTTTTTTCCATATGTAGCGGTATCTCTAGTAGGAAAATAAAAATTTTCTTTAACTTCCGTTGCTTCAACAGGGTCAGTCAAAGTATGCTTGTGACTTGAACAAAGAGCATTAAGAGCTGGATGATTTGGATCCACAGGAGTTTCAACAAATAGCTCACTTTCCTTTTGATGAGTTGAAGAATCTATTCTACCTAGTTCAGTAGATTCAATTCTTAAGCTATCAAACGCATCAGTCAAATTACATAACCTTGAAGAATGGTCTTGTGAAGGTTTATTGCACAGTTTATTCCCATCGACAGAACATGAGCCTCTTCTTGGAGCAACACCCACCCAATCAGGTATCGGAATGCCATTTTCTGGCTGAAGACAAAAAGAGTACAAGTGATTGTCAATCAGTACAACTCGCGCTTGATCCACTGGAAATGATGTTAAGTCTTTAAGGTACATAACAGGTAGATAGAGATAATCGGAGGAAGAATGCCGCCTCATCCATTGCAACGCGCCCAGCATAAAAAAAGACGACAATCGTTTTGTATTTCTACCAGTACTTTTTGGAAATAGATCAGCTTTGGAAGGATATGGTGTCATACCCCGACAAATATTTGTCGGGGCGGGTACTTGGCGGCAAGAATGTCGGTAACGACGCCACTTAAAAAGGCGATCAACCAGAGGGTGCAGAGCATTCAAGACAAGTTCTGCGTAAGCTTCCGCAGAGGCAGTGTAGAGTGCAACATCCAAGAAAGAACTACGAGCAAGAAGATATTCGAAGAAACCATTTAAACCAGGACGCGCGGCTGCATATAAATACTTTTTTGGATTAAAGCCTGGTAGAGTTATAGCAAAATCATAAGAAATATCAGCCGTGGGGTAAGTGCAAACTAGAGTCTCGTCCAAATCACAAACAATCAAAAGTTTAGGGAGCTTTTCAACTGCTTGCGAGGTAACAGTCTGGGGCGAAGTTGTCGCTTCTCTTTCTGAATCTGATAAGCAGCTGTTGCTGGTGAATGAAGAAGGTGCTGAAGTTACCTCGATCATGCAGGTGCATTGTTGAGACATCTTAGTACTTTTAAGTGGAGGCTGAGTTTCAATCGGTTTCTTTCTAGAGTATCGTGCAGTTGTTTCGCTTGAATCACCACGAAAGAAAGTGAATCGGGACCCACGAGGAAAAGGCATAGAAAGAAGCAAAGAGAATGCCATCAAAAATAAATATGGAGATTATTGCAGAAAATGTTACAAAAAGGTGACTAGCACCATTTGATGGGAATACAGAAAATTCAACGGAAAATGTAACTAGAATACTCGAAGATATTGTATAAATTTCGATTCGAGCGCGGGGTACATTTCGAGGGCACGAGATAGGCATGCACACTACACAGAGGTCCAAGTTATTTTTCATTACTTTACGACGAACAGCAATTTATTTTACTACCTTGGAGACTCCTCGAAGTAACATTCTGCTAGTAAGCAAAGATGCTAGCAAGAATAAGTGCTAAATCATAGTTCTGCTTCAACTTGCTTTGTTTAAAAATTATATCTCCATTTTAAAGGTTGCTCACTACACAGGTAAAAATGCATTTTATTGTCTAAAAATAAGTAGTGTGATAGCCAATTTCATATTGGGTGTCAATCAGTTAGGTGCAAATTAGCGTAGGAAAAGCGAAAGCTGACGAATTTTATTGTCATGTCATCTTCAAGGATAAATTAGTCTTTCCACTTCGTTGCAATTTGGTATCCCAGTTTCAAACCTACTTTACCGTCATTGCTTGGTGTAGGTTACAAACTTGCTTTTACAGTTTTAGAATTACTTGAATCAGCAAAGATCAAATGTTTGTTGGTTTTGAGCTTTTAGTTTCAACCGCGCTTACGTAAACAGATGAGTTGTTACAAAATTCTACAAGTAGTGCAATGAGTTTCTATGCCTTGTGTGATAGAACAAGTACGTTACGTATCAAAGAACGAATCTAGCAATTCTTTAAATTGTATACGTACTATCACAAACGGTATTGACATGCATTACACTGACCTATCTTCAAGTTTGCAAACATTTGTATTAATTTAAGCTATGTATGCACTGTGATGACATTGCACTCCCATTGTGGGGTTGATCTTGGAATTATTAGTATATGGTGTTGAAATGATAAATAGATAAACCGTGGTCTCAAGCAGAATTTTGGTTTATACATGTGGCTAACTACGTCAATCTATGTATTTATTCGTTTAAATTTACTCAAGAGATTTGCACTCCTCAACTATGTACCAAATACTGACGATACGACTCATTAGTGACATCTAGGACGATTTCTTTGCGTGATAATTGTGCTGATGCTATTAAAATGGAAATAAATGAGTAGTGCATATTAAAAACTGTAAAAAAATTGAAAAAATTCCATGCAAAAATATGACTTTGCTCTGAAGCACGAAAGCATGCCCATTAAATGCTACACCTGCAAAGTGTGAATCAAAGTAACTTTTAATATGGTTCTTATGGAATATCGCAGTGTAACAATGCTTGATGCTATTTGCTTTTAACTGCTTTCAGAATGAACCAAGCCTCAATCCTTGGAGTTCAAAGCTGATTAGCTGAAAGCATTTTCCCTTTGTTATCAACCGATTCCTCAATAAACCATTTGTGTAGCAAAGTATTTTTTGTTGATATTAATAAATGAGTTGTAGGTGGAATTGATTCGTTGCGTAGTGGGTGAAAAATAAATTTAGTTGCAACAGAAAAACTTAATTCTAATAAAGGGGTTCCTTTCGTGAGAAAGTTACTTTACTACTAACTACCGTGAAACGTGCATTTCAAAGAACATACCTCAACCATGCAATACACTCGAAAAAGACTTGCCTAACTTTTCTAGAGGTATTAAAAAAACGCAAAACTAAAAATCTAAAACTACTTCCTCGTCGATAAAGTTAAATATCAAAGGCTCCCGGCCTTTCCTCCTTTTTATCCGGTTAATGTTTGTTGCTAATGGTATATCCGTTACATATTCGCGTGCACTCAAATACATCTCGATTCGATTCATGTTCAACCGTAACTGCTTTTTAAGACTGATTAATTATGGGGTAATTATTTACACTTAATTGTTACAATTTGATTCCCACGTCAATTCTAATGTATAAGTACATTTTAGAAATAACAACACAGTTCTTTTGCAACAGCAGGAGCTCACACGAGAACAATTGCGGTAAAATTAACACTTTAATTACGCCAGGTATGATGCATGCAGAAGAGATTCATCGATTGAGATGCTAAGCAACTGAGAGGTAACCTTCCTGAATGCCGAATCCAGTACAGCTGGCAAAGCAATGCATATATAAGAACCTTTAGCCTAAAAAGAATTATGTCTCAGAATTGGTAGTAAGAGCAGAATTACTTCATCATTAATTTTACTAGTGCATAAACTCTTGTGCGCAGTATGATATCAATATTTTCCGAGTATTGTGAAAATTTTTAATGTTAAAATGTATAGCCTAAATAATACAGGTACATTGAAAGATAGAGTGGTGTAAAATTTCTAGGTGAACGAATTTTTATTGAGAATGGATATAGGATTGAGTAAGTTTCCGTAGAGAATGGGGAGTGCCAGCTCTGACTTTGAAATGAGCAACAGGTGATAGGGTAACTGCTAGTTAATGCCATTCCTTCACATGGAATATGACGAGCATATCAAAGCACTTGGAATTACTAGTGTGGTGAATGGAAGTTCTAATGCTATTACAGCTGGACCGAGGACGTATAGTTTTTACCTTCTAAAGCTGCCTAAAGCTGCCTTCTCCAATAAACATTTTCAGCAATCAAAACTACATAATAAAGAAGCGCAGCCCAAAATAAAATACCCAACTAACTCACTAGATTCTAGATTTGGTGTACTATACTGTTACTTTTATAGCGTCGGAAGCTGAATCAAAAAAAAAATAAGACATGTATTTACTGCAAAAATGATTTTTGTCGCTTCATCCATCTTTATTTTTAATCATTATAATTTATCGAGATGGAAATTATATAATTCTATTATTGAATATCTATTTTATCTTTCAAGTTATGTCACTTTAAAATGATATTATTTACCTAGTCAAGACAACAATTGATCCTTTTTGTGGAAGGAACAAACGAGTCATTTTAAGAAATGCCACTCTTCGAGTTGTTCGGACAGGATTGTGAAACCACGATGCGTCTGCCCATTCTTGTCAAAAATTTGTTCATTTACTGACTTGAGTATATCCAAGAACAATAGATGCATAAAACGTATTTTTAAGGTGTTCAGAAGCTTTAAAGTGTATCAAAATTCAACGAAATATTCTTTGCATTGCATTTCTTGTTGTAGTCTTCCATGTTAGCTGAATACGCCATGCCCTGATAAAAGATACTCCCTATATTGTTGAATTGGCATTCAATTATCAGCTTAGATCTTCAAATTAAATAGGGAAGTAGGTCTCCAGCATTTTACAATTATTCAATGAACAGCGGCGGAAGGTAGTAAAATGTCACTATGTTGCCCAAACAGTGTTTCCGTATTCATTTTCTGCAAAGTAAAAATATTAAAGAAGCATTATTAGCAAGTGCGGCTAGCATTCTAAAAAACACATGCACACCATGGATGGCATACCATTATTCTATGTAACAAATAAAATTGTGGTGTGTGTAAGTAGTGTAGATAGAAGAATGATAATTAATACGTAGAATAGGTAATTGTAGTGTGCGTAAGTGGTGTGGGTGTAAGAATGATATAATATTTGCGATGGGTGTAGGAATTCAATAGTACAAAGGTGATATAACATTTATGATAGGTGTTAGAAATTAAATAGTACTCATATGGGAAGTAGTTGCGGAGATAGAGTAATAGAAGTAGGAATTGAGTGAATGAACCGATTAGTATTGGGAAGTAGGGTGCGAGTCGATTAAGTCTGTAGTTGAATGGGCACGAATACAACTGACGTCTGACAAGCGGCAACGAACATACTCGAGAAGTAATAGATAACCCATAGAAGTAATACAGAGTCGGAACTAGATGGGGAGTCTGTCTTATTATATTAGTCTTTTCTAGTGACAAATGTTCGTAATATATTAGTGAGGAGGAAATATTTTCACTCAACAGTTTTACTATAACTTATCTTTGCAAGCTGCATTATCATTCGATATTTCCCTCGTTCATATATTATCAGACAGCAATATATTACTCGTTAAACTTCTTTTTTGCTGGTTTGTTGTAAGTTCTTTTCAATCACATCGTTATTTCAGCACGTAAAATCAACTCTCATTCAAACATAGAAGTTTATTTATATAATTTGCTCAGTCAATGCAGCTTAGGAGATCTAAAATATCTCCACTTTCACATTCTAGGCTGTTATACAGCTGCAATGGGAACAAGATTCGTTTAGGTTGATTTGAGGAACAACTGGAATGACTACGAGCTAAAATGCAAAGAGATAAGTGAAGATTTTATTGGAAAGCAGTATAATTATGCATAAGCTGTGTGAAAACACCGACAAAGACTGCTTCACTAGCTGTAGTTAAAAAGAGTACCACTTTCAATATGGGGATTGCAACACAAAGGATTCTTCACTTCATATGAGATCGTTACCATGGTACCAACAAAATTCTACCATTTAATAAAAGGTAAAGTAACCCTCACTCTTAACCAGCTATCACAGTGCTGTCTCGAAAGGAAATTAATGGCAAAGCATTTTAGTAATATTCAAATTGTCATGGCAGAGCTTCAACATGAATAGAACAGAATGAAGTGCAGTACACCGCACAGCAGCATTGATCTCGCCTGAGAAGTGCGAGGGTGGAGTCAAATTGGCCGTTGCATGCAATCAATATTTTTCGGAGCCAGCAGAATAGGGTGTAGAGCGGTTTGAACAACGAATGGAAGTAGTTGCACACTACCCGCTGCATGGATCTGTTACAGCCAATTTTCATCTTTCAATTGTGCAAGCTTGTTATTCTTTTCGTAATTTGTCAACTGATATTAAATGTACCAAATTCCTCTCCTAGCTTATTTAGCATTGGTTATTCCTTGTTTTCTTATGCTGAAAAATCATTCATTGTTTAGTAGTGCAGACGCAGTGAAATGGATGTTTACTGCTTCTTCGCTGTTGCTATTACATTGATACTTATGGTATTTTTCGAGTTCCTAGAGCATTACTGCTCAGAGATGACAAATTTTATGGGGGGGCAATGCTGCATTATATTGGCATTCTGTGGCAGAGCTGTAGACTACACCTGATGCATTTACATGTGCGAGACTGGCGTTTGCCAGATGAAGTTTTTAATGGATGTAAATAAAAGCCTTAAACCGTTTGATCGAATGCTCGATGCTAAGCCTTTCATTTTCGTTTATTTTAAATTTTCCCTCTCGCCGTAGGTTGTGACATTTTCGCTATGCATCTAGTCGAAGACTTGGGTCCGTTGATCTTAAGTCGTCCATTTTATACACGTTGAGTTTTGTTGTCAAAATTTTTTATACTTTGCTTTTCGGAGAAATGAAAAGCACCCTTATTCATTTTAACTTGTTAAGAGCACGTCCTCTGCATTGAATGGGTGCATACCATTGCCTTTTAGCGTAATCGATTCCGCTTTGCTTGCGACTATGTAATCAAATCTGGAGAGAGTTGAACAAGTTTATTTTCTTAGCTGTAGATCATCTTTGTTTACCATAGAGAAGGAACTTCTCGATTGCCGCACTGACTCAAAGAGTATCTTAGGAAACAGACTGTTTAGTAGTTTACTTGTATTGCGTACCTTTTAAACTATTTGATTTATTTTTTTTGAGTGAAAGCAGAAAGGTGATGCCTTATTACACATTTAAGTCGTCATTGCTGGTGAAAAATTGCGCATCCTTCATTGTGACTTGTTGCAATCGATAGGCCTATTTTGTCGTTTTGGGAGATACTTTATTTTCTTGTGATGCAGTTGTATGTGACTTGTAGTAATTACTGAAAGAAAACTAAAGGAAGAGCATGCTTTAATTGTTTCGTTTTTCTAATTCCGACTGCTTCAGTGCTGGTTATTCTAGCACTAATTTGAAAGCCGACGTCTTCTGCTGCTCGTAGTGTTGCAAGTAGATGATTATTCCCCAAGGAAAAAGATTGTATAGACCAGAATCAAGAAAATTCTTTGATAGTAATGTTTTTGTGTGTGGCTTCTTTTTTTTGAGCAAATGGAATCACTCTTAATACGCTTGCCATTTCTACTCAAGCAGTTGCTTATATCGCAAAGTTTTTGGTGAAACTTCTTATATTGAAGAGGATTGACTGTAAACTGAGTATATTTTTGGAATGCTGACGTTTATTTTTGATTTTATTTTTTGACGTAATCCTCAAGCTAGAATCTTATGACACGTATATTTCATATATTAAGATAGTGGCTACAATCCGTTGATACGCCTGTACGTGCTCGCAAGCGATGCGATACTTATTATGTTTTAATTCAGCTCTGCTTAATCTAGAGTTGAATCGGTGTAATTGCACGTAATTTCATATTTTTTATTTGCTTCGAAGTTTTTTTTTTATTCTTCGTATTGTGGTTTTACGCTTTCCGTTACCTGTGTTGTTTATTATGATTTTATTAATTGTTTTCTGGATTTCCTTTCTCCCTATCATCTTGGATTATAGCCACGCAATGTTAAAGAATTGTATGAATAAAGAATTATTTTTTGTATTGCATGTTTAATAAGAATCTTTATCAAAGCATTTTTTTCCTATATTCTTTTTCCTAAGATTTATTCTTACATTGAAAAACTATTTTTTTGTATCTGGATATGTGTGTCTTTTTTAGCATAAGAAAGAACTCTATTTGAGATCGTTTTTTTTTGTAATTCCGTTTTATTTCTTTTTTTTTACATCCCTTGTATGGATACAGAACTATTACTTGTCGTTAGAGTAGGTAAAATATCGTTTTAGCTTGGGTGTGTATCCTATAGAATCGCATTAGAAATGGTATAGAATGTTGAAATAGTACATTTATATATTCATCACTAAATGTATAAGAGTGATAGTGTTTCTTGTGTAGATAGTCTATTTAAGATTGCATTTTTTGAATATCCGAATGTAATCAGCCTATCCTATTTCTTCGTTACTAAAGACTGTGTGTGGACGTTCTTTGTAAATACTAAAAGTAGTCTTGATTGTATTGTTATTTGCATGCAATAAGACACTCTAGAGGCAAAGATTTTACATCGCAAAGTAAAAATTAGCATTCTTCTGTAGTGTCAGCCTCTTCCGTCCGATCTATTTGATATCCATTGATGTGGAATGTAAGAAATTGCTTTTGAAATTGTTATCTTTTTAGTCAAATCGTTACAAAGGGGGTGCCATCTTGATAGAAAAGAGGATAGAGGTGTCAAATTGTGCATTTTTTTTAAAAATAGATGCTTGTGTTAAGGGGGTAAGATAGAATGTGTGTCTTACACATCTATTTAGCTGCTATTTTTTTGAACTCTGTGTCTATGAAAATAGTTTGTTTAAGCCGTATTGTAGATATTGGAGGCACCATCTCCCTTTCCCATTTCATCAAGGTTTATTCCTCTGGACCTCTTGGTTTGCTCTGCAAGCAGCATTTCTGTATTTTTTTGCATTCTATGAGAGTGATGCCTATCCCTCTTGAGGCTGCCAACAAAATTAACCATCGTTTAGGTTTAGTAGTATTGAAATTCTGTGAGTAGAGAGTTCAAAGAATACTATAAAATTCCCTACACACACAGCCTCGTCAAAAAATTCTTTAAATAAGTTTCTTCTTATCATTTTCGTATTTCCAAGCTGGATTCTTTTCTTATGGATAGCCTATACATCTATACATCCTCTTTTTGGTGTTTTCTACAGTGCCAACTCCCTCCCTATACGTCTGTGCTTGTGTGTGAGATGAAAGGCGATTGGATAGACAACTTTACTACGGTGGATGTGCAAGGCAACGAAAACCCATCCCGTTATTCACTTACAAATGTATTATTAGACTGTCCCTATTCTTCTGAATTTCAAAATCAGATGCATGCTTCCTCTCTCTCTCCAGATTTACAGCATGCTTCTACTATGCCACAACCCAATGGATATGCCTTTTCTGTGAGTTAATTGTCTATAGTTTATGGAATTTCTTTTGGAATTTTTTTGGAATTTTTTTGGAATTTCTTTTGGAATTTCTTTTGGAATTTCTTTGGAATTTCTTTTGGAATTTCTTTGGAATTTCTTTGGAATTTCTTTTGGAATTTCTTTTGGGAATTTCTTTGGAATTTCTTTGGAATTTCTTTGGAATTTCTTTTGGAATTTCTTTTGGAATTTCTTTGGAATTTCTTTGGGGGGGTTATGAAATCGTTATTATATTTTTTGGGGATTTCTTTCACATTTTTTTACCGCTGTAAAGATATGTGATGTGTGTGTGTCTCACATAGCCGTGTAGGATTAGCCTGTGTATAAAACTAAAGAATTTACAAGCACAAAGTACCTCTTCTTCTAACAAAAAAACGTGTTTTGAATTGTAGTCATCCCTCCTATCTCCTTCTCTCACAACTACGTACAGGGGGAGAAGGAAATCTTCCTAAATAAGGAAGGCAACGTCTATAAAACATGGAGTGAGACTAGAGGAGGGAGATGTGTGTATCTATTTAAATCTTTGAAGAATGGCAAGGCATCTGTGTGGGACGGTGTAAAATGTAAACTTTTCAAATGTGTTTCTTATTTAATCTATGTAGAATTTCACTTGTTGAACCTAATGTATCGTTTTCTTTCTTATAGGAGGATGCTTTGCATCCAGTCTCATGGCCTATTGGAAAATCCTCTGAATGTTGGAATCAACAGTTTCCCTCCACTCCCGTCTTTTCTCCACAGGCAGAAACATTTTATTTTGGTATATGTTTGAAAATCCAAGAGTATAGCCTCTGTTTGGGTGGCTTATCGATGTATTCTTACTTTTGTGATTTATTTTATGTAAATATCGTACCTGTGTGAAAAGAGGGCGTAGCACAGATTCTGATAATGTAATTCGAAACGTATAAAATGTTTTTTTTTTCTTGTATAAATGTGAATAGAGGGTATGACAGATTCTGAAAATGTAATTCCAGAAGTAGAAAATGGTTTATCATCCGACAAGATGACCGTAGAACTCCATCCCCTGTTAGAATCTCCTAAAAATCCTGATGGACATCAATCTCCACGTAAAGGTGCATATTTACTTTGAAATTTGTGTGATGCACCCCCCCGTGCAGTCTGACTAAGTCAAGATGAGGGAGAGAAAAGAAAGAAAAAAAAAAACAAAGCAGAGTGTTGAAATGTGAATAGTATGAATGCATCAAGTATAAACTTGTAGGTACATTCTATGCTAGAAATTTTACGAGAATTCGATAGCGGGAAGCTTTAGAGGCCTAAGATAGGCTATACGTTAGAGGGGAGATATATAGTTTTTAACAAGAGAAAACGTGTGGTGAGAAGCTATTCATAGAAGAGGAAGAACGAAACGTTTGTGGAAAAATAAAAAGTTTGTGCATAGCCAACAAAAGTAGTATTATATATATATATATATCGGAGTGATTCTATATAATTAAAAATATGAATAGAGTATGGGAAACTTCCTTGCATCAGTCTCCACGTGATACTATGAGGCGATGCCACTTATTCTTACTTTTCTAAAATCTTTGGAGTTGTATATCTCCTATACATCGTGTCCGCTCTACACTCTGCTTAATTCATTAAGACTGCTCTCTTTGAACCAAAATGATGATATATATACGTTGAATGTTATATATTTTGTCTGTGTAGGTGTATATTATGATAAACAAAAAGGAACGTGGCGTGCAGAATACAACCCCTCTCGAACACAACGGTGCCACAAGAGCTTTGCTTGTACTAAATACGGTTTTGTTGATGCAAAAAAATTGGCAGTCACTGCAAGAGAAGCCATGGAAGCTAGTTATGGAAAGCATTCCATTGAAGAACGAAATACATACGTGGAAGAACGTCTGTCGTGAAGTATTTTATTTGTAGTAGATTCTTGTAGAATTTTTTGGGGTTGTGTAGGGCGTGAAGTTCTCGTAGAGTCGGCAAGGCAGGAGAGCCCCCGTTGACCCCCTTGTGATTTTGAGAGGAATTTTTTCGCTTGTTTAGGCAGCGAATGGCTCATTTTGGATTTAGGATTTTCTTAAGCCTCTCTGACATCTATTAATACTATTTCATGGAGAATCTTTTTTGAGGATTTTTCAAGCAATCTATCATTGATCAATGGCGTTGAGGCATTTCTTTTTGCCTCTATTTTTGTAGTTTTATCCATTACAAAGCCTGCTACTTTCTTTGTCACCTTCATCGTTTTTCGTTGTCTATATATGGCGGACCCTCTTTGCATGTTGAAATTTTTTTTGGTGAAATGGAGTCACCTCATTCCTACTGGTTTTAATTTTTATAAAATTTTCGATGTTCCTGGCCACTATTGGCTCGCTTTCTCGTAGTATGTATTTGGTAAACTTCCTTGTCATGTGGATTTGCCTATTTCTATTATTAGGAGATGATGAACAAGTAAGGAATGTTCGCTTTGTCACAAAACGAAATTCATGGCGAGTGCGCTATAAAACGCATGATAAATGTTTCTCGGTGAAAAAGCATGGATTTGACAAGGCAAAACAATTAGCCATGGCTATGAAGCTGGAGTGGATACAGAAGGATCACTCCAATGAATCTTTGTCCATTTCTCCTTGCTCTTCACGGGTGACAACGCAAGGTATTTCTTCTGTAGAGGAGGAAGGTATGACGATCCTTCATTGAGGATATCTCTTTATTTAGTATTTTTTTAAAACACATATTTCAGTGAATTTTGCTTTCATTAGAGTACGCATATCTTGTAGGCGGAAAAGATGGGTGATTGTTTGCTCTCTCTGAATGCGTATGGACAATTTTTTGTTATGGAGAGACATATGCAAGGGATGCTCTTCACATTTTTTTGATTGAACACTCTCTCTTGTGTGTGACAAATGGGAGGAAAATGTGGATTTTAGACCCCAAAATGTATAATAAAGGGTTTAACTCACACCTTTTATATTTTTCCTGTACATTTTTCTCTTTTTCTGCACATTTCTCTATTTCAAGAGGCATCGCATGGATTTTGCTTCGGTGTATGTACATTGCTAGGTACACAACGCGATAATACGACAGAATTTTCCGTCCCTCAATATTTCTCTCAAAATATTGATGTCGACGGTACCTCTTCTCTTTTCGGAGATAGGGCCACGACCGATGGATTCTATTCTTCGATGAATCTTCCATGTAATCCTACAGGCAGCTCTTTATACTCGTTTCCGTGGCCTTCAGAAGTACACACGCAGCCAAATGCTTCCTTACAGACGGGATTGCCAAACCAGGCTCCCTCGATGGAGGAACCATTGGATTCACAGTATTTTACAAACGGAAAATATTGTCTCTCGATGATTGGCAGTGACCCCACCTCTCCTAGAGTCCGGCGGTCATCTCCCCCTCTTGTTACTCATGGCGCTACTACTTCTTTCCCACATTCCTTAAGTCAGTCGGATTCATCTCTTTCTTCATCCCTAGCTCTAATAAATCCATCGAATTCTCGCACTTCTGAATGTTTTGCTACAACTGGAAAGTCTATGGGAGAGCTTGCTCACCACTCTCCCACCGGAAGCAATGCAAACGATGCTCGTATGACCCCTTTTCCTCATTGCCATGATAGTTCAGGAATATCCAAGGTATCCCCTTCGTTTGTTACCTGTGATTTTGTGGGCACTGAAACCCCTGGTGTGAAACTTGCTAGTGGAAGTTCTCTTCCTTCCTTATCTCCTTCCCTCGGTGATTCTAATGGATATTCAAATGTTTGTTTTGGAAATATTAATTCACTCTCTTCAGCATCCTTTCTACTTGATTCTCACTGTCGGGAGTCGCACTCTACTCCGCTTTCATCGCATTTGTTAGTTTCTCCCTCTACCGCTTACTCATTTTCTAACCCCGCCTCTCTTGGTAATACAGTGATAAAGTCCCATTCCTCTTCGGATTCTTCTTCATCTCTCCCGTTCCTCCTTTCTTCCATAAATACTGCTGATGGTATGAATCCTTACAAACACTATCATTCGTTTCACGGGGAGGATTCTTCCGCTGGAATGATGCTTGGAACTCTTGCTTCCTCGCATGAACTGAGAAAGAATGATTCCTCGCCCAATGGAGGAGGTGCATTATCCTACTGTGGACGTCCTGGTCATGCATTTGTAAAGCCACCTGGAAACTCTATGGTTACGTCTAGCTTTGCAGGTGGTGGTACATCGGATGGAAATGATGCTACGGAAGATTTGTTTGCTGTATCCGGATCTCCTGGTAATTCTCCGCGGAGAGTAGTGTATTATACTACTCAAATTCCTCTCACCTCAGATTCCTCTGCTGTAGCCGCCACTGTGAATCCCCGAATGAAAGATGCGGAAAAAATAGTTTTACGAAGCAACAGCTTCTCCAGTGACAGTTCCTACCGATGCCAATATGGAGACTCTAGTGAAGGTGTTGATGCTGGATATGGTGGAAATCTATCGTATCTCATGATGGCTCCTAGAGTGGATGATTCTGCGTCACAATTATATCCATGGCCAGAAGTGAATTCCTATTTGCAAGATAACTTGCTGAATGAAGTCGAAATGAGTAACAACGTGTATTTATCTAATTCGTACCCACGCTCAAGTACGAAGCAGGCACTTTATCCATCTCCAGCCTCACTAGACCCTTCGTTCTCGCAGCTCTTCCCTAATTCAAATGATTCACATACGTTTGAGAATGCAAAGCTCACGGAATCTTCGTTACCCTGTACATACAATTGTAATCCTGGAAGTTTGCGGGGTTAGGTTGCGTTTGTTAACTTGATACGGGGAAAGTGTGGGCCTATCCTCTAGTATGAAAACTCAGATTTTGTATGGAGAATAGAAGGCTTTGTGTTTACTCTAGTTATTCAACGAAATCGTTTTATTTGTTTCTTTTTGTGTATATAGAGCACCCAGATCCCAATGTAGCTGCTCTCCCAAGAGGCGTGCGTTTTGATCAACAGAAGAATGCTTTCCGAGTAGTGGTCAAGTGTCATGGGAAGAAAGTTGATCGTTCTTTTTCAATAAATAAATTTGGACGGGATGAAGCCTTGAATCTGGCTGTAAATTGTATTACTGACTGATCAATTTTTCGAAGAAAAACTTATTAAAATCAAACGCTTCCTGTTATCAAGCTATTTCAATTTCCTGGCAAATTGAACAATATCCTCGTCATATATGAATTACCTTTTTTCTGTCTTGCAATTCTGTAAATTATATGTACTATATCTGGAATCCATTTTAGAACTGTGTATTCTCGTGGCAGCTACGCTGTGTTATCAATGTTTGCTCTCTGTGTCTGCCCCCTATGACAGAAATATATTAACTTCATGGTATTGAAATTTTTTGAGTATTATCCTTTGCAAAATTCTAGTATCCATTTCTCGTGACAATTCTTTTATTTGATGTATTCACTTAGTTCCGTATGATCTTTCTGCGGAGAAAGGTTGATTAGGAATGTATAAAAAGTTACGGTAGTTTTCATTTTTATTGAATGGTTGTGTTAGTTAGATACAAGTGTAGAAATGTGTGCCAAGCGAAATGCGAAGTTTTCCTTGCAGCAGGATGTGTTATTTTCTGAACTTGTAACATCTGTTGTATACGTTTATGTATGTGCAATTAGTAAGAGGGAGCATGGTTATTCCGAATATAATGTTACATTTTAAGGCCGGATTTCGATTTGTCTTTGTTTCCGTATGTTGTATGATAGCTATTTTGGGAATACTTAATCCAGGGTGCAATCTTTGCAAATTGCTCAAGCATACCCCTTTCCCTGTGTTAGCATTGTGTTGAAATGCATTTGTGAATCCGCTTACGTCCAGTTGACGTATTGAGCAAAAGGGAAAATTTGGGCAGTTGTAAGACGATGAAAACGCCATTAATTGTATGTGCAATAGAATGTTTACAGGTCATTTTCTCTAGAGTTTTGAGTAGGAACACTTTAATCGTTGTAGCGGCCTGACTTAACAGTAATTGCCTCTTTAAATAGAGTGTGCAGCTTTTATTTATTTAAGGATATTCATTTTGTGTCAGCCACATCTACGGTGGGAATTATTTTTTTATTTAAGTTTATGCTAGGGCTTAGACATTCTAATTTAGTGACTGGAAGGTTTTTATGTTGAAAGCAAGGCAGTCCCAATCTGTTACAACACAGCAATTATTGTGTGCTTTACTTTTTTTTAACTCATCGGTGAATGCTTTCCCTGCATTAAATCCGTATTATTTGGATATTTGCTATATATTTCCTTCACGAGAAACGTATACTTGATATTATTTTATTATGTGATACAAGAAGAGTAGGATGAAAGGGGCTACTGAGCGTTAAAAGTTATCCAACGCAACCGCTATGTGCTCACATTTCCTCGTGCTATGATGATGCTGCTCATACTTTCCTATTATCATTTAAAATAATAATTTGCGGTTCAATGGAGCAAAATATCGGAGACTTTTCTTTTTTGTCCATTTTTAAATGGAAAATACCTTTTTAATAGGGGAGTAACGAGAGGCTAAAGGTGGTGCCCATACAATCTCTTCGCATTTGAATGTAGAATTTATTGTTATTGGAATTGCTAAACATGGCTAATTTATTTGCTTGTATATTTAGTAGCAGGAAAATCTTTTACCTCTTTTTGCTTCCTTTTATTGAGAAGTTCATGTGTTTAAGTATGAATTTTGCTGTGCATTTAAGTAACGTTTCTGCATGTCAAATTGTCTCGTTTTCATGAATTTGTGAGTTTGAAAAATTTGGCTGTTAGAATTATCCTATTTTAATTAAAAGTGGATGAAGCTGGAGATAGTTTGAGAAAGAGGCCTCCCTGTAAATACGTATTATTAGTAATAAATTTTTTTAAGTTATTTTTCTCTGGTTTAATCTCTCTACGTCATTTTTAGGGTCTAAGAAAAGGTTTTAGTGTAGATTACCTTAACTATATCGAGAAAGTGATTCCCTTCACTTTTTCCAAGCGATAATTTATGCTCAGTTTTAAAGTGCGAAATTATGATTTTTTACAATTTTTTTGCAATGAGTTAAATCTATTGCTCCCCATAATTGTCATTAGCAAAACTGCGAAATCAAACTACATGATGCTTGTTTAAATTTTGGAACGAATCCTGGGAAGCAGTTTGTTACTCTATTCGTAGCGTGCATATGCAAACAAAGCATTTAGACTTGATTGGATAGGTTTTGAGACTAGAATTATTGCTAACAATTGAAACAACTATTTTGAAATGCTCTCTATCAAATACTGGCTCCGCAGTATCTCCACATTTTCGTGTTCTCACATTTTTAATTTGTTTCTGTCAGCCTATGTGCAATTGAGCTTTAGAATACGCGTACGAGGCATTCGGGAAAGTGAAATTTGAATGTATTTTCGAGAGCGACGGAGTATCTAGGATCATCAGTAGTGAGTAATGAGGTAGTGGCATTCATTTAAATCAAACCTAAAGTATGGCATCCAATGATTCAACTATCGCTGAAATCAAAATTCATTGGCAACATTTTCCTACATATTCTTAAAGCTCGGAGAAATATCATCTACGTACTTACTAGTATGTTGAATTATCCGTGCTCCATTACAAACGAAATAATACACAACTCCTTCGAAGCAAACTTAATTGTTTCATTGTTACCCCATCAATATTAGAGTATATGGAAACACGATTATTTTTCTCGTTGTACATAACAGCGAGGGGAAAGAAGGATGAGTTTGCATGTGCAATTGTGATGCACAAATTTCAAACGTTTCGGAAATTGCAATAGAAAAAAGCATAGATTTAGGAGAAACTTAGAGTAACAAAAATATTGTACTAATAATTTTGGGTAGCGCATTTATGAACTCAAACAGGAGGAAATTGAATATCTTCGTGGTAAATTAATGGTCATTGATTGCATAGTGCATTTATTCCCATGGCAAGTTCGTCGGGCAATAAGGAACAGCTCCACGCTACGCTTCACGACGTTTTTAAAAGGTGATTCTTGTATGGATTCTTCATTCAACTCAAAGCAAGGCAAGCTAATGATTTCTTTCAATAAATTCCTTCCATGAGTATGTAATGAATGATTTTTCGATTTGGGCTTTTAAAATGCTTTGCGTAGGAAATAACCCTGCCTTTTCCTTGTATTGTTTTTCGCTTACTACGGATTTATTGAACGAGCAAAACTCAACATTGGCGAAGGACTTATCTCATTTTTACAAGATGCGTAAGAGAACGCGCATTTATTGCCTAATTAAATGTTTTCTAGTCTAACTTGTTGTTTTATTCATACTACTATTTTATTCTGTCGTCATTTCGAAATCTTTTGGCAGCATAAACAATTTTTTATTGGAGATAACACGCTGTACGAAGCTAACTTTTGATGGGTCAGTCGAGACGAGATAATGAAGGAAGTAAAAAAATGCTGTAGCATACAATTTTCCAAACCTAAATAGAATTCCTTTTTACCAGAGACAACAATTAGTAGTTTTAACTCCGTACAAACTATATTGAAAATACAGTTGCGGCGCACAGTATATCAAAATTTGCTTTTTTTGACAAGTAAGTGACAATTGACATAGGATTCTGACAATTGACACATAGGATTATATTCAAAAATAGCACTAGCAACACAAGAGAACATTTTCTCCGTTGAAAAGATAGCTATTCATAGCTAATAATTTTTAAAACGGAGATTTGCCAATGAGCCTTTGAAAGAAGCATTCCAACTGTTATCTACCATTTTTTTCCTCTCTTTCTTTGCTGGTTGTCCGCTGTATGATTAGCGCCTGTTTGGTTTGTCTTTTTGATTAGAAACAAATATTGATTTAATCTACAAAGTAAGAATATTTTAAGAATGCAAAGAATCAATGATTGAGTGCAAATATGCTCTTTAGTTATGAAGTATACTAAGAAAATTTGCATGCTAAACAGAAGCAAAGCGTTAAATTGCTTTACAAGTTGTTTTTTTTTTTAAGTTACACAAACTAGTAGGTGATGATATTACTTAACGGAATAAATACAATTCCTTAAATTTTTCAAAGCCATAAGCAACGAAACAACATGCTTTTCTTTATTGAAGAATTTTTAAAAAGATATACATCAAATTTTAATTTCATATAAAAATTGTTTGTTTTTATTTTTCATCGAATAAAATCCCTTAAAAGCCTTTTTCTCTGTGTTCTCCATTACCGATAATGACTGAATTCATAGTACTTAATATATTTCTTTAGCTTCTATGTATTTTTCTTTTCGATTATATGTTATATGGCAATGTTTTGTACCTGAGTTGAAAAAAACAGTATGAGCAGTTTCGAAAATTCTATCTTAATTTTTTTGAAATACCGTAACTAATTATTTGGCTTGAACAATAAAGATAACTTAAGTTGAATGGCTATTACAATGCTAGAAATATAAAAACATATGTGTAGCATTAATTTTGTGGTATAATTAACTGATAAAAATGAATCAAAATTAATATTGTTTTGCTTATGAGTATGATATATTTGTGAATATAAATTGAAAATTTAGTATGATTAAAAACACATCTAGTGTAATTTAGATTTAGCAATGCTTATTAATTAGAGATGAGTTGCAAGACATTAAATGTGAAACAAAATGATCTAGTGGTACAAGCTCAATTGAATGCATTAAGCAATTATTGAAGAGTATAATCAATAGAGATATGCATTTTCAATAAAGAGATTAGAAATAAAAAAATTGCCTTACTTTCCTCGACATTGTATAAACACTTTTTTTCTTTTTTCAATCTGGTAGGCTTTTTGGGACATAATTTCCCCTAAAATGATTGAGCTGTGCCACAGTTGAATTTTTTTCGGAAACCTTTTCTTTTTCAGGTCAATAATGGTACTTAGATTTTATTTACATTTTTAAAGGGATCAGATTGACATCTACCTTTGATACCATAATGCTTTGCAAAGTATATCACGTTTATCAGATTTCACTTAGTGGTGATGGATTTTAGTCTTCATGAAGATTATTATTGTGCTGCTGCTGACATTGACAAAGCAGATTTAATTTCAAGAATAAAAACAAAGAAACTGATAGTGTTGGTAATTTGAATCTCAATTATACATAAGTTTATCTTTCTTTCCTTGTATGGCAAGCAGATGCGTATGGTTGTGCATGAGTGATGTGACAACGATGTACGTTGGGACAAATCGAATGTATCTAAGTAATTTATGGAAGCGTTTCCACCACGAGCAAAAAATATAAAGGAAAAAACACCTTACACACACTTCTTACCTCCAATACAAGATTACATATTGATTATTTGTGGTAAATAAATGAATACTGAGATGGGTTTTGTTAAGTTTCTAACAGTTCCCCTATACTCCTTGATGTGAAAGCCAACCAAGTAAAAAACAAAAAGTATTCAGGTATAGTTCAGCCTCTCTATATGAACATGCATAAACTTCTTCACTGCTTTCCCCAGAGCTGTCTGTATATAAAGTTTATTGCCCCAGAACACTTTGTGTCTAAATAAGTAATTGTAGCATAAAGTCTGCCGCTTAACCAAACTTGTGCAAATTCGTCGGTAGTACAGGTAATCATCGCTAACAACTCTATCACTGAATACATGTCATGTAAAGATGAATTTTCCGAAAATAACAATACTTATGCCGTGTGCTTTATCGAGTACATAAGAAAAGTGCCACTGGTTGATTTATTCAAAAAATAAAGAGATGCAGTTACTTCCTCCCGCACATGGTCACTATAACCATACTAATTACACGTTGAACAATTTTTCGTGCGTTAGAGATAAATATAGCGCAATGAAATTTCCTGAAAATAACTAAGAGTGCCATCTTTATAAATTTGTGGTGTCCTCTTTAAGATTGGAGTTCAATGCTCTTTTTGTTAGCTACATGCGTTTGTTATCGATAAGACGCGAGCGTCCTACATTAGGATAGTTCATTTTTTAAAAAGACTTTCACCAATATATCGAAAAATAAGTAAAAAATTACAAAATTAGCATATATATCTACTAAGCGCTGTTTACTACGTATTCTTGCTAAGTATGATAAATTAAAAATGTTCGCGTAAGTACAGAAGGGGCATCCTTTATGATTTTACAATACCTCCATAACATTACTTAAAGAGAAGAAACATTTTCGGTGCCAAAGTCTACGAGTCTCCATGTCCATCTTTGCAGAGACTTATTTGATAATACTTCCAACTCAGTTGGCATCACTCTGGAAAACCTTTTTCAAGGGCCCACAATTGTGCGCTTTGCACAATCAAAGGGGAAAATTCCAAACCTAAAAGTTCCATCGAAAATTTTGACTGAAAATCAAGCACTTTACATTGAGCCATATGTCATTCTAAAGATGCAATGATTAGAACGGGAATCCATTGATGATAAGTTCCCTACCTTTCAGTGTAACTGAATGAAATTGATCCGCAGGGCTTAATCCATTTCCAATTCCCGATCCATAGCATTCTGAGAAACAAAGCAAAGAGAGTGCATTTATGCGTAGACTTCTTATGAAGATCTAACATAGTTTGTTTCAAAAAATGATATCGTCTATTACTCAGCTTTCTCCTCAAAAGTTCGATTATATCTTATGTGATGTTTAGCACGAGAAAGAATAAGTTGATTCATCTTACGACAGGCCAATTATAGTGGATTTGTTCTATACCATGGAGTCTGTTCCAGCGCCTTGCAACAACCTGGAGGCTTTTTTGGATGGATTACTGCGACGGTATTTATGATGATTTTATTGTTTATCAGGGAGAATATTGCTTCTAAATCTCTTTACGCATGTAGCAGTATTTGATTTACGAATTAAGGATGTCAAGACGGCCTTTTTGGCTAGAAAATAGTATTTTTTTTTCAACTAGGTGGCAAATTGTTTACGTTTGTATGCCCGCTCATTTCTCTTGCACATTGTGATGGTGTTGACTGCAATGCTAATTTCTATTTCTTTCTTCGACAATAAGAGCGACTGACTCTTGGTTGAATGTGGAAAATATATGGTATGTCAATTCTGTTACAGAATCGAAGGATTAACGGATATTTACATACACGATAAGCTAGGAATACCTATGCTACAAGGTAATCTTGTATGCTTGCCTATATGCGATTTTATTGATCGTTTCTGATTACAGCGCAAACAGCATTAATGGAAGGGCTTAGATTGATCATTTTGGGGATTTTTTATATGCTTTTTGTTATGAAAGAGAGTTTGTCAGTGTCATATCCACGCCATAACTTTTTCATGCTGTAATGGAATGCATTCACCGTTTATCTTGAGTCTTTTATGAATAATTTTTCGTGAGTCTGTATGGGATAAAGGATACGCGCCATCAATAATTCTGTGCTTTACTTTCTCCTCAACTAGAAGCTTACTTGGCTTTTAGTGTTGCTAGTTCAGATAATGTAATATTGCTAAATCATTTTCTGTTCTGTTACATCGTATATAAAAGGATCTACTTACAATAAGCTTACCCCTTTTTAAAAAAAAATTTTCTTGATGAAGGAAACATCACTCTAAGGCTGTAGTGTTAGATGCCTTGAATACCCTACCCTCCTTACTCGAGTTGCATTTCTCAGCCAAACCTGTGCATTTTCATTTCTCTAAGCCAACAGGATGCAGGAGAGCAATGCGTTTTCCTGAAAATTTTTGGAGAAATGCATTTTTCGCTTAATCCTACGGATGGCTGTCCTTTCTAAATACATTTGTATGGTCTTCCTGCAAATGTATTTTATTTTTGAGTCAATCCTATTTGCGTATGTGGTCTTTAATTATGATTATTCTTAAAAAGAGAGTACCCATATAAATAGGTTTCATTTTTGCTATGATACGCTTGAAATTATATTTCTACGGTTGTTGTGTTTATTTGAAAATGTGGTAGTCTCGACGCAGGCAAAGACAGAGGAAGAGTCGAATTTTTCTAACCGTGTATCTACTGCGTTTGCCATTCATTTAGAACAAGTAAAATAATTTTTATTGAGGCATTGTAGAGTCATGTTATGTATCCTCCATTGAATTTTTCTTGTATTTTTTCACATAATCCATTTTTCTCGTAGTGGGCATAAAGAAAGGGGAGGCACGTCGTCGTGAATCCATTAAATTCTCCTATCTCTTATAATTTTCCCTGCCTTACTAAACATTCTTTTGTTTAACGCTGCCGCATTGATAAACACATGTGTGTTTCTCTCTCTCTGCTGCTGTGACCTACTTTTTATGAATGGAAAATTTTATACTCTACCCATGCTCTCAAAGCAATTTGATTTGATATATGAAAAGCATTGCTTTAATCTTGTAGCGAGGAGTAGTGACCATTTGTTCTTATAGCAACTCTGAACTTTCATTTTTCAATTATAAATCTTCTTGTGTATATTAAACGACTCTGTTGTGCAGACAGAAAAAATGCAATTCCTTGGTGACCTAAAATATGTTTTGGTAAGCCCTATAACATTAGATTTTCAGTGATCACCTCTTAGTCATACTCTCTTAGAGGAGCAAATTCTTCTTTATAATGAAAGATCTCTCTTTTATAATCTCAACACATGTAGGCTAGATTGGCTGAAATCCACAGGGCCTACGTTTTCCAGTGGATGCATTTCTCACTCTTAGCATACGATTTTTTTATTGTTTTTGAAGATAGATATGTTTTTCAAAAAAAAAAAACAACTATTTTTTCTCTAATCTGTTTATATTAGTATACACCCTCTTTCCCTACTCAGAATATTTTTTTCTTGCTCATATCTAGGCATGTCAATCCAATGGTTACTTGCTCCAATTGAATGTTTCTCCCTTGATTGTAACATTTTATGCGAATGAAAAGGTCAATATAGGTAAGTGATGCTCTCCTTTTTGAATGAAAATATTTTAAGCCAAATTCTCTTTGCTTTCAAAAAAAAAAATATTTATAGTAGTCGATGCGTTTCTGTCATTTTTTGCTTGGAAGGAGAATTACTGGAAATATTGCCTGCGTGTAAAGCAGCACTCGAAGTTGTACGAACTGCCGTAGAATCCATTCCAGAGGTAGAGATGGGATGAGGATGCCGTTGAAAAGATTTTGTATCTTCTAGTTATCAAAAAAATACTCTTTTTCACTTGTGAACATCAAAGTAGTATTGATAGGATACCTAGTATTGGACGTAGAGTTTCCACCCATTTCACATGGTTGTATGGGTACTGCCACAGAGAGAGTTCTGTCTGATTGTCCTTTTTCTTTTCTAGTAATTTCTTTGTAATAAAAAAAAATTTATCTCTATAGAAAATAGTAAGCACTATACAAATGTATCTATCCAGCCACACCTTAAAAGTAGTATATATATACCCATGAAACACATTTTAAAGATAAACGAGAAGCAGAAACAAAAAAATAACAAAAGAGTGAAACAATTTCAAAAAGCCCTATCACTGTATCCCTGGCAGTTTTTAATTTTCATTGTAAGATAGCATAATCCAATAAACGTTCACTGGTATTTATAAAAGGAAATTTTACAGGAGAATGATACTCTCTACTCTTTGAATTTTGAGTCACTCTAAATTAGAAGAGGGAGCATCCTAAAAAGAAAAAATTGACACTCTCCCAAATGGATTATGAAAAGGTAAATCGTAGATAAAGAAACTATGAGAGGTGTGTGGAGATAAAAAGTATTTCTACTTTTTGTTCCCATTTCAAATGCTTCACAAGATGTTGTAAAGTGATGTGGCCAAGGAAGAGTTGAGTGTTGTTTTAAACAGGAAATTCGAAATACAAAAAAAATAAAAAAAAATAAAAAACGAATTTCCACACAAAAGTAGTATGTAAAGTTAGAAAATAAGAAAACGACATTTCCACAGCTTCACATTACGTAGAAAATGAAAATAGAGAATCCTACAAAAGAGATAAATGGGCATGCATTTTGTCAGCTCTACGCATTTCCAAAAATATCACCCAAATCTGCAAAAGGGCAGAAGATGCGATTGCTTCAGTGGGGTGTGTTTATTGGAGGGATCCTATCCTCATGTAAAAAGAGATGCGATAAACCTATAAAAAAAATTGAAAGTATCAATAAAATGGATACGAAAGGGTCCATCTCTTGTATCAGGAAGACACTCACTCTCTCCACACTCTTTCAAAATCATCAATAGCATGCCCTTGATGATAGCAATGCGCATTAAGGGTAAGCCACACAGAATGAGGGATCCGCTTGCATTTCCCTCATTCTTCTTCTTGACAGGAGGAAAAATAAAGACTATTAAAATACCCACCATGAAAGGAGGAATGTTTTTTCCTTCCCCCACTCATAACAGTATTCTTTATACATCTCATTGTGGGAAGCTCATAAAACACACACCCTTCCCCATTGATAGGCTCCTGATGATTATAGGACTCTTAAAACGTATACAGAATAAAATACATCCCCATCTCACTCTACAAACGTTATAACAAGCAAATAGAAGTAGATTAGTAGAGAAGAGCAGCAGAGGCAGTAAAAAAAAAAATTTAGCCATCCTACCATCGAGAGGCAGTAAAAAAAAAATTTGCAAAAAATTGAGCAATCCTATTATCAATACACAAAAACATCCTAACCCCCCTTCATCTAACATCTGCTACGTTCTATAGGCAGGTATTTCGATTATATAAAGAGGTTCTTCACACCTTCTAAACATGCAGAGAGTTCGAATGCCATTTTATCTGAGTGAGTACTCGTCTTGCCTTCATCCAATCTTTCTGGAGCCAAACTTCCCTTCAGAAATTCGTTTGCAACCAAAGCTCTGTTTTCACACACAAAAAGAGAATAAGAAAAAGGGGGAGGTCATACTCAAATAGAGTTAACAAAATAATTCCACATCGAATTGAAAGTACCCTCTGTAAAATCCATGCGTCTCCATTTGCTTCAAAGGAGATATCACACACATCGTCCAATGAGAAATTTACTACAAAAAAGAATGAGAAAGCATCCTTTGCATAGAGAGAGTATACAGGAAATGTTAGAGTAACAACAAACAGTCAACAGCATTTCTACCGTTTTTGTTGCCGTTTGATGCCACGTCTACCCATATTTTGCTGTTTTCGTTTAGGAACACAATTTTCAAAGGCATGGTTCCAATTGGAATATTTTTTATAATGGACGAGTATCTCCACAATTGTATTGATGTTTAAGATTGAGTTCATACATGCCATTCTGGTTTCCTGAAATCGTAGAAATAGCAATAAACAAGAGGATATTTCCATCAGGCATCGTAGCATTCACAAGACTACAGGAGACCCTCTTTGGGTGAGAAAAAAAAATAGTAAAGGAGGAGGATAGGGAGAGGTAGAGAGAGAGAGGATAAAGCTTCCATTCTATATTTTTTCCATCACTTCTTTTTTGCTTCTTAAAAATGAAAGCACACACTTTACCTGAATAGGAAGCTTTCGGCAAGGAAGACCGAGATTTTTAGCTTGCATATAACTTTCATGCTGAAAGAAAAAGAAACCAACAAAAGGATAGTTTCCAATGGAGTAGGTTCAGAAAAAACATGTTTTTGAGTTTCTGGATCGATCTTGTATATTTTTGAATAGTAGACTTACAGTGATGACAGAGCAATCCACTAATCCACCGATAACGTACACTTTAGAGGGATCAAAATCTTGCAATGCCTTTCGCATATATAAAAATTATGAGGGCAAAAAACAACGCAAAGAGAAGAAAAAGAGAGATCGTTGAAAGTCAAACACAGGGAGGTATAAAGAGAAAAAGAAAAAATTTCTACTATCAGAATCCTTTGGTATATACTGTGAAGATTCCAAAGATATACATACATCTCTATACACACACATTTACCTCTTCTGCATCCGGTGAAAGAATAATTATAGATTTAGGATCAAACAGCTCCCAGAAGGGATCTTCATATGTATGAACCTGGAAAGGAATACAGTTTTTTCAAAACTCCATGGAGTAGATCGCTATTAAAAATTAAAACAAAAAATTCTATACAGAGTGAGAGGGGCTCTAGGCTATGAAATCCTGTTATAAAGAGTATTTTTTTAATATTAAAAAAAAACAGAGAGGATACTCTCACCCTCTTGAAGTGTACTTTGTCAGGCCTCTCTACTACAAAAATGGAGACCCTCTACATTTCAAAAGAAAATTTGAGAGAATAAAACGATACCCTCTCTCTATATATCCCTATAAAACTAATAAAAATAGCCACTGAAGCAGCAAATATAAGAAATAGAGATTTTAAACGCTTTGCAGAGGGAGTGATCGTCTATTCCTTCTCTATTGAAGAAAAAGATACGGTACATAATGGAGAGAGAAATTCCTTGCAAATATAGAAATTGTGTGCGTTTTAGAGCATTACTTTCCAATGTGCATATTGATATTTAATGCATTCCTCGTATAAGACACCAGAGAGTGGAAATGAAGTTAAATGAAATTGCAACTGCAAAGACAGGCAGAAAGAGCATGAGCAGTAGGGAGAACAAGGGTTTCTCTTGAACACAATCAAAGAAAATTAAAGAAATAAAAAAGTAATGCTAAAATGAAGGCACAGTTTCATCGTTTACCATTGGCTGAAAAAAAAACTGTGACTCAAGAAATGTTAAAACACCAGAAATAAGATTCTTCTACCCTCTTAAACTAATAGATTATACTCCTTATTAAAAAAAAAATAAAAGCCACCCCGTAATCGGTGACAAATTCGTGTGGAATTATCTCTTTTAAAAGCAAAAGAATATAGGCAGTTACTATCGATTGAAATGCAATGGCATTCCCTAAAATATCCTTACTGAAACACGATGATTCTTCATATAATGATAGGAATAAAATATTTGCTTTGCCAGGCTTTTGATTTCCTTTAAAAAAAAAAAAAAACGTAAGATATCAAAAAAATATAACGTATACGAAGAAAAGAAGAGGAAATTTCTTGAAGGTAGACGAGAGAATTTACACAGTGGAGAGGATTAGAAGCCCTCTTTTGGCTCCCCACAAATGCATCTCGCATTTGGAAAATCTTTAAAAGATAGGTATCTACACACTCTTTTGAAATGGTAGGATTTAAATACTTTTTCTGGTATTTCTCTATAGTTTCTCTATCATTGCTTTAAGAGGGGAACATGAAGTAAATAAGCCGTGAAAGGTTGAAAATAGAGGGTAATAAAACTTCCCACAATGCTTTATTCTGCACTGCATTCATGCTCTTGGGAGTAGATATAAATTATCACTGTATAATCAACTACAGGAATCTTCTTTCTGCATTGAATTACAAATTCTATACACTGTGTAGTCCTTTCATATATAGAGGATCCGCTTGACTTGTAATTCGCTGCTCCATCAAACTTCTTAAGATAAAAAAAAGATCTCACCTTTTCCATCATTGTATCACCAAAGCTGCAATTGATACAAATGGGCTGCCCGGAATGGTAGGCCATTTCTAAATGTTCCTACAAAATCACAGAGAAGAGAGTTCGTTCGTCACAGGCAGAGGCATCTAAAGAAAGTTTAGCCACCAAATGAAACAAAAACACAAAATATAATCTAAGCATCCAGTTCCTCCAAATGAAACTCTATTTTCTGTAGAGATGTATCCACAGCCTCCACTGTTGCAGCATCTCTACCCTAATCATTTGATCATGCAAAGACACACTGTGCAGTATCTCTACCTGTGCTTGTTTTTGCATTTCAATTTTCTTCTGTGCATTTTCCAGGACGTAACATCGACGTTCTTCTGAAGAATATAACGTAGAGATTGGATACACCCAGCTAGAAGTTCGGTTCAATAAAACTATTACGGGCTATCCATGTTATTGAAATAGGATACACAGATATAATTATAATGTGTAGAAAGAATACTAGGACCCCAGCTTATAAGTAGCAGAGAAAAGTAAGAGGGAATATGCAAGCTGATTAATGCATACCCTTCACAATTTAATACTTTCTTTACTGTTTAACTCATATAAGATACCACGGTGAATGTGTACACAAACAAGTAATACGATTGGGGTATTTCAAGCCCGTTCACACTGTATTCTCTTGCTCAAAAAACGAAGGGTTAGGATACTCCGTAGCGCAGTGTATTGATTTCTTTTATTTTTATTTATCTTAGCCAATGGTAAGCAAAGCAGCACAAAAGAATGAGCAGGGTGAAAATTACATCAATCTTTTTTACTCTTCAAAACGTGTACTCAAATTGAAAGAGGCAACCAAATAAGATAAAAGATGATTACACTAGGAATGAAAATGTTGTGTGCTTAAGCATACAGATTTAGCAGAGATTATCAATCAAAAACAACTAAAATTAACCGCCTCGTATTTGCTTCAGACTCACATTCTATGTTATAAAAAGTTCACTCTTCGTAGAGTCCAATACAAAATTACACATTTGTAAAAGCATTCTAATAATTTTACAGCATTCCTTCACTATATGAATACATCTTATTGCACCTCTCTATCGAAATAATTCTAATAAAAGGGCAGGATTGGGGTATTCTCCTCAATAGAATATCAATCCGGAGTGACTCAAATGTATTTTAATTTTAGTAACTCTTGGGAATGCCAGACAGTAGCATTAGGAATAACAGAATAAAACTTTTGACACGTATGCAGCTATCGACAACGACAGAAAATCAACCAGTTTCCACAGATCCTATCTCTACTCTTCGGCATTTACCAACAAGAAATATTATCCATTTGTTGTATAAATTCCAAGTCTACAACTACGCGAGAACGCATACCATCTGATAGATTTTCTAAGAAAGCTTGTCTTTCACAACGTTGCCGGCTGCGCCTCTCTCTCCGCTTTTTCGGACGCTGCTGCCTTCTATAAAGCAAATAGCGCTCACGCTTCAGGGCTTTCTTTTGACTGTGAGAAAGTTGCTCGGGAGCCTTTTGGTCACCTTTTGCTATTTCCGTATAAAGGGGATCTGCCATGATGGAAATTGCGCAGTTTCAGAGTAACTGGTGGCATCCAGTTTGGACGGAAATATAGATTCTACACTTTGAATTTTATTGCGAAAGGGAAGTAGAGGAGGTACTACATTGATAGACAATGCTTTAAAAAAAGATATTCACAGAACATGAAATATCATTTTGAAGATACTAAGAGATTTTACATAGAGTTTCTTCCACGTTGATCCAGCTTGTGAAAAGAAAACGGCATAAACTATTTGTTCCTGTCTAACTGATTTTCATATTTAAAGTGAAAGAGTGAACGTGCTAGAAAGCTTACAGAAGTACCTTGCAATACAAGATAAAGATACTTCTAAGTATAAGCCCACTCGAAATTTTTACAGGTAGGAGATTAAAATGTCAAATTTAACCTTCTCAAATTTCATATGAAAAATCTGGGGCACATGAATTCAGTAGAGCAGTTACTAAATCAGCAAAAACATGCTTTTTTAAGACGTTGAACTTAAAGCACCCAGACATTCAATTTCAAAGTTTTCAATCACCAGTTTCGTTCGCTTACCGTATGGCTACAAAATCACAGGATTAGATGACAAAAGAACAAGCTTTGCTACTTTTTCATTGTATAATGCTGTAATTGCTACTTCTTTTGAGTAAGGCAGCTTTAAAAGTTTATTTCCTGGCCTGCTTACTGAGCCTTAGATATGTTTATGCAACAGCTAACTACCGTATTATTGTGTAGCAAGACCGCTATTAGGGCATATTGTGTTCGTTTTTAGCGGCGATGGATGAATGAGACACAAAGAAATAATATTCACAATTCTATCAATTTATACCTTTAGCCTTCGGCAAAGCTACTTTCAACAGTTTGTGAATATAGTTAAAATTCCAGTAAATCCATTATATTTCATTATGTATTAAAGTGAGTTCAAAAAATTTCACACATCGGTGTCCACTTCGGTAGACTTTCAAGCTGATAAATGCCAGAAGGAGAAACATTCGATTGGGCCAACAATTGTAAAAAATGCATTGAGCATAGTGCGATGAATTAGGGATATTTATTTGCAAAATACTGAAAAGTTTAAGTTACTAGATCCACAGAAAAATAATATAGCGCATACTCTCTCAGTTTATGGACAGCAAAAGTTGACTCTGGCATTGTGCTGCTACTTGAAAGCTTGTAGATTGAAAAAAATACTACTGTTACTCCAAACATAGCATACAAATAAGCAAAGTAGTTGCTATTGGAATGATTACATCGCAGCTGTATGCTCGTAAAAGATGCAGCCAGCATAGCGCTACGCTGTATGGTACAATGAGTTCTGAGTTCGGGTATTCATATGCCCATTGTCATTATTGTATCTTTTACACTTTTGAATTCAATGCAATTGCATTAATAGCTACATTCTTAGAGCTACTATACTAGCTGTTCAGTTTTTTGTTAAATGCTTACATGACTTTTCTGCCTAACACAGGTCGGTAATGTTTTGTAGTGTATTTGGCACTTAGTAAAAAGTTACGTTTTACAGTAAGCTTCCAAAAAAAATTTGAAAATCCGAATAGTTCAGAAAATATTAAGGATTTAATGTATTTTAGTTATTTTTGCTCATATGATCTTAATCAAAATGTAGCCATCACAAAAAAGAGAAAGCTTCTTGCAAAAAACCTATTAAAATGAAAAATTAACAGCATTGTCCCACAATGTGGCATCAATCCGCATGGGATACTTGATTGGCGAGCTTGTATTTAAACACATTAACAAAGTAGCAAAAGAAGCAATAAGGTTGACGCATTGTGAGTTACTACTAGTAAATAGTCATCACTTTTTGATCTATTGATGTAAATTGCTGCCGATTACACTTGTATTCATACGGATAATTTGTGAAAACATGGTATAACTGAGTTTCATTACTTTCACCCTTACTGTTATTATAGTTAGATTCATAACTCTTGGCACCGGTATAAAAAAGAGCACAGCGCAGCACAAAATTTGTTGAATTTTTCAATATTTCCTTTACATGGAGGTATGACAAACAAGTATTTTTAGTCAAAAGCATCAGAAAAAATATCTACTTGCGCTTTTATCGTCATTTTAACGAAAACTCAAGGGAAGTAAGCAATTTGAGCATTAAAATACCTTGCGAAAAGTTCGGCACGCAAGCTGTCGAGTACTACTTTTCGCATCAGACACGATTAGAAAGACACTTCAACCCACACGCAGCAACAGTGTATCACGATCTAAGAAAAGTAGTTCCAATTTTCATTGCTTCCATTTAGATTATCGTCGTAGCAAAACTCGGAGCAACTTTTGCAGTTATCAAGGGTGATAAAATAGAAAAGAACGTACGATGGATGGGCAGCTTGAACTGAGGAGTAATTTCACCTCATTGAGTAGAAACATGAAATTGTCTCGTAGTAAAACTTCTCTTGTCTTGTGATATTATTCTTGGTTGCTTCCGGTTTGATATTTCAAAACTGCATGCTCCTTTCTCCAATTCACAATTGAAAAATTATTGTGCAAGCAATGTTATAATACGAAACACAGACTGTTTTACATTGCACCGCAAAAAGGTTCGGACGCCAAAAGTTCCAGACATTCTTGCTAACCAAAAAGGTGCAATTAACCTGCTTTTTTATTGTCAGTCAAGAGTGTTGCCAAATCTGAGGAAAGCAACATTAAAGCAGAGTCCTTATTCCCTTGTCCTAGTCGTGTTGCTTGCTGATCCAACACCATGTAGGCTTTGTGCGACTCAAAGAAAATGGCCCTTGACGGAAGGTCGTTGTGGAATTTGTTCAATCTTTTACTGCTCCACTTGAGAAAAATCTTTCTCTGTCAGTTTCTAAACCTTGGGTGTAGCCAAAGCAAATGGGGGGATCTTAATTCAAGGGGATGACGGGAGTAGGCGTAACTATTTATTTGGCAAAGTAGTAGTTTTGTAGAAATAATTAGATGCGGGATCAACGTGAGACGTCACTGTTTTCGTTGTTCACTTACGAAAGATAATGTTTAGCAAATAATCAATATTTAGTGTGTGCCTTTTTTAATTATTCTCGTGCCATTTCAAATTTCGTTGGTAGCAGTGTTGCTTTTTGTTAATAAAAAACGGATTTGTCCTCGAGAATCCATTTACTGCATCAATATGATTAATTTTCAGTACAAATTTTTACCTCACATTGTGCATGATGATTCCATAGGCAAGCTAACAGGAAAAATTCTTTTATTTGTCTTGTGGATCATTGCCGTCAAAATTTTGGGGAAAATGTAAGTTTTTCCATTTACAGATAAGGCATTTTAGTTTCTCGTTTAGTAGCTAATTTATTGAATCCTTACGTTCTGGCTGCTCTATACGTTATAATTTTTATGAATCATTTATATTTTTAGTGATTTCTTTTCATTTGTGAAGTATTCTTTACAAGCGTTTCAGTAAAAGGATTCAATGTGTATATGCTTCGCTGTAGGATACAAGATAGGTTGCTTTGTGTGAGAATTTTTCACACATAGTGAGAAAACAATTGATTTATGTGTGTTTGTACACTAAAAAATGTTTATTCTTCTTTGTTTTGTGTTTTGCAGATTTTTCATATTATCTCTTATCGTGAGTATTTTCATAAATCTATCTAGTAGAGTCGATGGCTACAGTGCCTATTCAGTATTTAATCCTCAATTACGGCATCTTCTTGGAGATCTGAGAGCAGATCAAGTAGATCAGGAGATGCGTGGAGGTGGGTTATATCTTCATGTTTCTACAGCATCTCAGAAAGAGTGCTTCTTCCACTGATAACGAATTTTGAACTTTCTTACTGAAAAACTTATTTCGTTAGTGGAATGAAAGCCTAATTTTTACTTTTTGCATTACAGGCACAGTTTTCTCACCAGCTTTGGGTTTTACTAAACTATTGTTTTTTTGTGATACATGAGTGTGCTGAAATGGATTTTTCAGATTAGCTTCTAATTTTTTTATTGGCTTAAAAGGGAATTTTTTTAATAATTATAATGTGGGCATACAGCATGATATCAAAATTAATTAGCTAATTTACATTCTATTTCGCTGATATAGTGGAGTTTTGTTTTATTCTGATGATGAAATACTTTGTTACATTTTGTAAATATTCTTGTAATTGTTGTGCTTTAAATTCAATGCCCTTCTGCTATATTTTCTGCATGTAATTATGCAATACGTGAAATTTTTTAGGTGCGAATTTATTGGTTTCTCTATTTTCAAAATAGCAAACTTATTTCATGCTGTGATGAGGCTTTGTATATTTTTACTGCCCCTTCAGGTTTCACTCTTCAAGCCAACAATAATGAAGATGAACCATTCGTAGACCTTCCCGAAGTTGAAATGGCCAAGCATATCTCACGCCGGGCTAACAAGCCATGCGATTGTGGTTCAGGAAAAAAATTCAAGCGATGCTGCGCTGTATTTTTAAGGTATGCTGCGAACTGCTTTGCTCCCGAAAGTATTTATTAGTTACTTATTTCTTACTTGTGAAAACATTTTGTTAGTTTTTGTGTGCGGAAGAGTTCACTTTAAACAATCATTTCTAGGTCATTTATATTTTTCTAATAATTTGAATTGCCTGAATTTTGTTTTGTGCAGAAACACTCGCTCTTTACCCGCTGAAGGAGAATCTTTGTAAATTTTACGTATTATACGTCCTTATATTGCAACATGAAGAATAAATATATTTTATTGAGTAGATGCAAAACTAAATTCATTTCAAATAACTTCTTTGCAAATATTATTGTTTATAGCAAGGTCGATTTCCATTTTTTATTGGTGAAAATTTTGGCAGAATAAGAAATCCGGCTCACACTTTTGGTTATATCGTATTATATGCTTGAATATATTGGAATTCTTCTACGCGAACTATTTTATTTCGTGGATAGATGCATGGAAGGAACTATTACTCTCGCAAACATTTTTCATTTGGTGTATCCAATAAATGCGTACTGGGACTATTTGCACGCAAGCAAACAGTTTATGTTTAATTTTTGTGATTCTATTGTTTTTAAAAAGTGGTCTTTTTGAAATTTTCGAATTGTTCTTTTTGAAATTTTCGAATTTCTTCACGTAAAATGTTTTTGAATGAGAAGGTACAGAAACGGGTTTTTCGCATCACAGAATTGTAATATAACTCCAAGATGTCGTACAATATGGTGTTAGTGTAATCTTGTCGAGGTATTGGGAAATGGTGGTTGTTTCCTTTCTACTAACTATCGAGTGCAATATATTATAGCGGAAAATTACATTCGGTATATATTTTATTTTGATACGAGGATGCTTACAATGTGTATCCGAGAATATATGTAAGATAATGAAGTTGTTTTCCATCAGCGTAGCGAGAGCAACGTTATTTAGTTTACAAAATTTTATACTTATCCTATAGAACGAAAACTGCAAAATCCTCAAGTTTGTGAATCTATCATTCAATCGAATAACAAAAACCAAAATCATTCATTTGTGATTGATAAATCAGGCCACAGATGCCCTCAATACATAAACGCTCCGTCTAGTGAGTGATGAAGAATTAGCATTTTCTATACGTAGATTCTTCAAGTTGCATTGAAAATGTACGATTAGAACAAGTATGTATAGTGAAATACTAAAACTTGAAACATTTTAAGAATTGATCAGGGAAAAGTACTGGTAATGCTAGATACTGCACGTTGTAGACAAAATTGTGTGCAACTGCTTCAGCAGGTTCATAGCCTTTTTTTATTGCTGCTTTCTATTCGTATAAAACAAGAATTTATATCGCACAAACAAGAAATATCGACGGAAAGAAGCTGACGCAAATGACTGAACTGTAATGTTGTATAAATGATTTGTTAATATTACATGAAAACAGAAACAATATTGCGTTGAAATTGTGCTTTATGTAAACAATAGCTCTTAAGTAAAAGTCATTGTTACAAAAGGGTAATAACGGAGTCAACTGGCATTTGAAACAAATTGCATATTTTAGCCAAATGCAAAACAATTGCACATTTCGGAATAAATATAGAAATGGACAAAAATTCCTGAGAATGTGTTGGGTAAAGAATTATTGCGAATACAAAACTCACGAATTCTGCTTTGTACCTCAAGCTTCTTTAAAAAGTTTCTACACAGGATGAAAAGTGACTCATCTCAGGAAATTTGTATCATTCATCGATGCATTCAAAAAAGAATTGCTTTAACTCATATGCATGTAAAATTACTGCACTACGAAGCAGAGGGAAATATGTGTACAACTAATAATTCGAGGATGCAATAGGCTCTGTAAACTTCTTTAGCAAATCCAATTGAAAAAAATTACAACTGTCCTCGAAAAGAATTCATAAAAACATAAATCAAAATAACTTTATTACTTGCCGGGATAGCTCAGTTGGGAGAGCGTCAGACTGAAGATCTGAAGGTCCTTGGTTCAATCCCGAGTTCCGGCATTGTTTAAAAAATGTGAATTCCGGTGATGTCGCTATTTAGACTGTAACGGAGTTTACTATTTTTGTAATCTTTATCTTATTTATATTATAGCAAATCTCAATTAAGAAAGTTTTCCGCTTGTTGTTCTTTTGGCATCCCTTCAATAGAAAAGCGAAGATTTTGCCGTTGGCATTTGCTAAATAAAGTCTTGCGCTAGGCCCGATTATTTTAGGTGAGAACGAAAACCCAAATGATATCTTACTTTATTTATGAATTATCTTTTAACAAATTTTTTCTTTACAACATTATAATACATTTGAATCGGATTGATAGTTTTCAATAAGACGAATTTGTACCCTATTTGACTGCGAACATTGTTTTTGACTTCTTCACTGAATGTGTAACTGTCATCATCCCGTCAAGCTTGTAACTGGCTGATTGAGTGTTGGACTTTTCTTAAGAATGAATGAATGAATGGAATACTGCTTTATCTTGTGCAGAAAGCACCAATCTCCTCTCTCACATGTTGAACCTGCAAAATAGTTGCTTGCCTGCTTTTACTTTTGTCTTCTCCAGCTTTTGCTTTGATCATTTTTCTACTTGTCTCCTGGTCTAACTTCGACCGTTCTTTTTGTATGAATATTCGAGCTTCTATTATTGCTATACATTTTTCTTTCTCAGCATGGCACCAGTATTTTGCATCAGTCGACTTTTCTGTATTCTCCCAGTGAAGCACAAATAATGAAAAAGAACTTTTTTCGCGCTTTGCTTATACTTCTTTTGTTTCACATAGTTTAGACAACGCAAACATTTTTCGTCTCTTACTTATTGCTGGCTATAGGTGTTTCTTACTGCTTTTTCGAATCAATCTTTCCAAATCACTCGGGTAAACAATGCTTACTGGCTGCCTCCCTTATTCTAGTCATTTCTCTTAGAATAGTGAGAATTGTTTTTTGCGGACGTACTATCTTGTCCGATGTATTTTTGCAAACTGCATTCTTTCTACAACACGAACGTGCGACATTAGCAAAACGCATTAATTCAGCCAGGAAAAGCTGACAGTGAGATACAGTTGCAAAAGGTGCTGCAACCTTCCATGCAAGCCTTCCTTTAATCACAAAGTGCTCCGTGAATTTATGTTCGTGGAATAGAAAAAAGTGAATTGACCACTACCTCTCTTCATCTCGCTATATGATGGATGATTCTGATTGCTTTCGTTGATCCGTGTTATTTTACGCGGCAGAATAAGTGACATTCCGCGTTGTTTATCCTCTTTTCCGAATCGCTTGAAATTTTACCGGCTCACCCATTGTTTCAGATTATGCAAAAATGAATATGCAATCGCCCGCAAGCCAAAATTCTCGTTCCTCCAATCGAAAAGGAGGGGATGGTAGTGGCGGGCGGGGAATACGTGGGAATCCCAATCACAGAAACTTTAGCCGTGATCATGCATTTTCCCAAAGGATGCCCATTGAATTTCGTGGACTACATAATCAACCCATGCAAAGATGGGGTCCTCGAGGAGGTGTCGGTGTGATGGGAGGGAGAGGATTTTTTGGTCATGAGAAGAATGCAATGGCTGATGGCCGAGGGGATGCTCTACGTGATCGAATGGGAGCATTTACTTCTGTGTGGGAGTCTCGAAGACCTCCGCATGGATATGGTGGCCCACAGCAGCATCGACGAGGGCCAGGGGATGGCATGTTTATTGGTGATAATGCCTCTTTTGTGCTGGATTCTAATGAACACCCTATGATGGGTGCTTCCGCTCCTATGGGATCGATTTCTCATAGCAGAATGATGGGAAATAAGGGAATTGGTGGGGGAGGGGGTGCTTTTTATGGTATTGCAGGGAAAGAGAGTTCCAGAAATCTTCCGGATGTCGGACCTATGAATAGCATGGGAGCAGCAGGAGAAGGAAATGGATATTTTTATGGTGATTTATACGGAGAAGCCGCAATCAGACGCGTTCCACAGTATTCCCACTTCGCCCGACCCATTCTACCACTTTATGGGGGAAGTTCATCAAGCACAGGTGAGCCAAAATCTGCTCTGGAAGATCTTTTTCTGAATGATGAAGGGGATGCAAAACTTGCTTCCCAAACGATTGTTTGCTACATGCATCTAACTGCCAAGCCAGAGAATGCCGGTGATTCTCTACCTATTATTCCCAGATCTCCTTCCTCCTTTCCCAGTCGCATGGAAACAATTGAATTTACAGAGCACGATGTACTTTTGCATCATATGTATATCTTATCACCCGGAGAAAAATATCATCCTGGCTTACTTTTTGAAGGACATATGAATACGAATCCCAGAGAATGTGAAATTTCTGCTTTTTTCCGTAACACACGAGATCCATCACATCCGGTGTTTGAAAAATTATTGCTCATGCCAGGGTGGTATCCTGACTCGATTATTTTGTATCCAGAAGGAGGTGTGACCACCTGTGACCGCATCGTTTTAACTGGAGATTTCCAAGTGCTTTCTTTAATTATATTTGGTAAACCGATTGGTACTCGTGATCGATTTGGGTAGGTCTGACCTGTCTGTTTACATGTTTTCAAGGTGTTTCTCCTCATTTATTTGCACTATTTGATAAAATGGACTTTTTTGTAATTTGAGAGAGGACACTCAGCCTTAATTTCTCTCATATTTCACATGGGCAGGAAAGAATGACACTCCTTTGCTGGATTATAATAGCAATGCGATTTACTTTGGATTTTTTAGTGTTTCCCTCTTTGTTTGCAGTGTTTTTGAACGTGAGGCTGTGAAAATGTGTCAACGAAAAGCTATGACCTCCACTACGATTGATTTGCCCTCTCCTTCTGACGATTCTCTCTCTTTTCTTTTGAGTGATGAAAATTATTATACGCGCAATGAATGCTTACGGAAAAGTTTTCGAAAATATGTTGCCTCTTCTTCGAAGGAAACGCTCCCTAAATCCACCCTCTCCTTTTCCTCTACGGGGAGCTTCTCCGTAGGGATGAAGGAAATTGAGGAGTTAAAGAAGCTTATCCTCGAGAATTTGGTAGATCCTTGTTATGACTCTGTCTGTTTAGATCCTGTAGAGATTATGAATGAGGAAGCCTCCAGGCTACTTTTGCAGAAAACAAAAATCACAGAGTCTGTGGAAACTTCCCTTCCTCTTACTTCTTCACCTAAAGAGTGCATTTTACGAAAAATGATTCGCTTTGTACGTCTCATTGTGAATGCTGCAGATTCACCCAATAGTTTACCCACTCTCTCTCTATTTCCCAAAATCTTGTGGATACGATTGCTTCGTGCAGCCACCCTTTGGTGTTTCCGCAGTGAACGTGTACGTACAGCCGATGAAACCCCCTCTACCTCCTCTCTGGATTTACCACGGCGAATTCAACTCCAATTATTAGCATTGACTTTATTACGAAGTTGTGGCATCAATGTTTTACTACTTAAGGAGATGATGCACCTCTTCAAGGATGTTTCCATCATTTCCCTGCTGATGGATATAGCCTTACATGCAAGCGCTTGTATATCGTGGAAACTGAAAGTCTCTGCTTTGAAAACTCTCCTGGTTTTTATTTCCCATACTACCGGCATGGAAGTTTTTCTTGGCTGGGTACGGCGTGTGATCAGAGTACTTTGGGTTATGAGGGGAGAGAGTGACGAGAAAAGAAAGAGGGAGGGTTGGAGGCGGTCCATAGAGGGAGAGTCCTACTAGGAAAGAAAATGGAGAGAAGGTTGAATAGAATTCTACGAAAGGTGAGGGAAAAGCATCACCAGGAGAGATTTATGATGAGAAGATACGATTATTTCTTTTTTTTTTCTACTTCAACGATTGTATCTTCTAAAATAGAGAATTCTTCTATGAGACCCCAGCATTTATCCTCTTGAAGGGGAAGAGATTTCTTTGAATAGGGGAGGTCTCTTAAATACTATCTCTAGTGTGTAAATATTTTTTTATTTTCCAGCAAAATCCTACAATAGAAACAAAGATTTCAAGTTATGACCGCCTTATCGAATCATTGACATCAAACAAGGCATTTATCAGGTTTCTATCCATAGTTCATGCCATGGGTTTGTAGATGCACCCTTTAAGGATGCTATGAACCTCTCATTCTCATGCTTTCTCTCATGTTTTTCTTCTTATGATTTCTCCCTATGTGTTGCAGAGGCTATTTCTCTCGTATCCTCTTCAATATTATTCGTCGAACGAGTATCTATATTCAATTGGCTGACTTGGATGCACTTTCTGGGAAGCTCACGGATCCTTCTTGTATAATAAAAGGAACAGAGAGCCAAGGGGTGCATTTAGTCAAGGAAAAATGTATCTCAGAGATATCCATGGTTTTAGAAAACATCATGGAAGAGCTTTGGTGTCATACGCTTCCTTCCAAGAGCATGGGATCTTGTTATGATGGGGAATTAGAGGTTAGTAGAAATGAAGTAGAAACACCTACAAGGGTCATTTCCATCCCTACAGTTTCTCTCCTAATCTCAATGAAGATTTCTTCATCTAAAACTTCATTTGAAATACACCTTTGAAAATATTTGATTTTTTTTTTTTTTAAAACTATTTTTACCTTCTCCTCTCTCTCTCTCTCCCTCTCTCTCTCTATATTTTAGCATAGAAAGAGGCGGTATCCTTCTCTACACCTCTGAGATCCTGTGAATCCTTATTGTCTTCTCAGGCGGATTTGTATGGTTTAGAATACAAAAAGGATAGCGTGGACAGTTTATATCCATTTCTTCCCTTTTATATACGCTCATACTTCCAAAGTCGTCGACTTGTTCCTACATTGACGTATATCTGCTTGGAATTAGTTTTGCGGTTACAATGGCTACCCTTTCCTTCCTATTCGGATTTACGAGCTACCAGTGCCATAGCCTCTCTGCTGGTTCATTTGCTGCGGTGTGAAGGTGGCTTAGAGCAGCTCACTGTGTGTGTGACGACATTTCATCTCTTATTAGTGGGTCTTCATACGATGGGTTGTACGATGGTGGATCAGACAACAACGTTCTCTTCAGAGAGGATGGCTTCATCAAGGCGTAGCTGCGGCTATAAGGAGTCTCTCCTTCTTACACTGAGCCATTTTTCCTCTCGATGGCGGGAGTCGCCTCCCTCTATTACGGGTGCCTCCGCTCTCCCTTCTAGGGAGGATTCAGGAATCTTCTTGAAAGACATTCTTTCTACTATAGAAAATGATTTTCCAAATATCCTTCATATGGCAGGTATCTCCTCGTGTAATGCTCTCATGCACATGTCAGATACCCTTCGAATCACACATGAAATCGATTTTGCTTTGGAAATTGGCCATTTCTCACGATTAGGCATCGATGTGGGCCATCGTCTATTTCATTGTTTGTTTCTCTTGAGTACTGCTCACTGGGTTTCTACTCTCTTTGAAACCTGCCTTCATTCTTCTCTAGAGGTTCCCTTGGAAACTCTCCAAACTTTATTTTTTGTGGCATCCACACCGATGGGTAGAGAGGCCATCCTCTCTCTCTGTTATCAGAAACCGGTTTTTATGCGGTAGGTGGATGGGTCTGATAGAGAGAGAGTAGAGAGAGAGAGAGAGTAGAGAGAGAGAGAGAGTTGAGAGAGAGAGAGTTGAGAGAGAGAGAGAGAGATGAGAGAGAGAGAGAGTTGAGAGTAGAGAGAGTTGAGAGTAGAGAGAGTTGAGAGTAGAGAGAGAGAGAGAAAGAGAGAGAGACAGAAAGAGAGAGAGACAGAAAGAGAGAGAGACAGAAAGAGAGAGAGAGAGAAAGAGAGAGAGAGAAAAAGAGAGAGAGAAAGAGAGAGAGAGAAAAAGAGAGAGAGAGAAAAAGAGAGAGAGACAGAAAGAGAGAGAGAAAAAGAGAGAGAGACAGAAAGAGAGAGAGACAGAAAGAGAGAGAGAGAGAAAGAGAGAGAGAAAAAGAGAGAGAGAAAAAGAGAGAGAGAGAAAAAGAGAGAGAGAAAAAGAGAGAGAGAGAAAAAGAGAGAGAGAGAAAAAGAGAGAGAGAAAAAGAGAAAGAGACAGAGAGAGAGAGAAAAAGAGAAAGAGAGACAGAGAGAAAAAGAGAGAAAGAGAGAGGTGTAGAGATTCATGATTTTGAGAAACTCTCTATCACGTCAATCGAGGAGGTTGTAACGTAGGGCAGTATCATTTCTTTGAGAGTTCGTTGCTTCTTCTTATTTCTTGAAATTCTTTGGTTTAGAGAGGCTCTTTCTAGGCCTCTCTCTATACGTTTTCAACGTGTTTTGAGACAAGGATTTGCTTCCTTTGGTCAATCGATGTGTTTATTCTTTTTGGGAGGCTGTCATTGTTTTTTAGCTTGGATTATTATTTTTTAAACTGTATTTTGCCCTTTAGAGATGTTTTTCTTTGAAATTTTCCATTTTTTGGCATATATGAGGCTATGTGCGTGTTTTATGGGTGTATTGGAAACGAGAATTTGGAAAGAAGCACAAATGGATTAATTTTGCATTTATTTTATTATTTTCAGGTATATTACTGAGCTGTTGCTTTCATTAGTGAGTACAGCTATGACCGCTTCCTCTGTGGATCCAGAAGTTTTCTATGGAATTCGCTTACTTGTTTCATTCTCCGTCATTCTCCTCACACAGGACGAATTTGGTTTCTTCTTGATCAGTTGTGGCCCTATACTGGCCGCCTGCGCGGAAGCCTTATCCAGCCACAGTGTACTGCCTTTACAAGACGTATCCTACTGTGATATTTCAATGGATGAGGCCAATGCTAGCCCTATAAATCTCGAAATGGTATAGATATGACTTTGTACATGAGCAGGAATGTCTAGAAATAGTTTGTGTATATGTTTTGGGAGGGATGAGAGAGGGGGGGATTAGAGAGATAGGGGGGTTAGAGAGAGAGAGGAGAGAGAGAGGAGAGAGAGAGAGAGAGAGTTGAGAGAGAGAGTTGAAAGAGAAAGGGGGGAGAGAGAGAGAGAGTTGAGAGAGAGAGAGAGTTGAGAGAGAGAGAGAGAGGTGAGAGAGAGATGAGAGAGAGTTGAGAGAGAGATGAGAGAGAGATGAGAGAGAGTTGAGAGAGAGATGAGAGAGAGAGAGATGAGAGAGTTGAGAGAGAGAGAGAGTTGAGAGAGAGAGAGAGGAGAGAGAGAGAGAGAGAGAGAGAGAGAGTTGAGAGAGAGAGAGAGTTGAGAGAGAGTTGAGAGAGAGAGTTGAGAGAGAGAGAGTTGAGAGAGAGAGAGAGTTGAGAGAGAGAGAGAGAGTTGAGAGAGAGAGAGTTGAGAGAGAGAGAGTTGAGAGAGAGAGAGAGTTGAGAGAGAGAGAGAGTTAAGAGAGAGAGAGATAAGTTGAGATATACCCTTTATTGTATGCAGTTCATGAAAGAGAAATAGAAGGGGGAGATTGTGGTATAAATGAGAGGGTGAGAGACATAGGTACACTCTGTAGTGTATAGAGAGCGTCAGAGAGAGATACTAGAGTATAGATTTTCATTCATCTGTGACTATTATGTGTGGATCCTATTAGATGCTAGCAGCGGATCACTATTTTCGAGAGGAAGTTTTGAAGCTCCATGAATCCCTTCGTATTGTTTTTGGTGATGCCACACTTGCCTCTTGCCATTCGGATGAACCTTCCCTTCCTTCGCCTGCTGCGTTGTTGGAAGCTTGCAAGTATGAAGTTGGAATTGTTTTGAAGGGGAGAAGATTACTTTTGAACTGTTTTGAAAAAGAGATATAACTCATAGAAATCCCCTCATGCGTGAAAGCGATATTTAAGATTTAAATATTTCTTTAAGGTTCAAGGAATAACCAAATATGCCATTTTTTTTCATTAAAAAGTGTGGAAAATTCCATTTTTTTCCAGATTATTTTCCAAGAGTATACAAATGTTACCAAAGTATAAGAAATCATGAGTGGTTACACGCGAGTATAGATATTTATCTCCCACATCCTATGTTATTTCTTTTCTTGTTATAAGGATTCTCGAGGATCCTTGTGCTCTCTGTCTATTGGGAGATCCCGCTCAGCAAGGGCAATCCTCGATATCTATGAGTGTTTTCTATCATGAGAAAGGACCCCATCATCACTGTGAACGTCTTGGTGGATGTGATGGAGCACAATGGGTAGAATTTCTTGATATTTTTTGGGGAGATGGCACCCCTTCTGCCGATATTTCAGAGGATCGCTCTACGTCTCCTACCGAAGCAACGGCCACACCTTCCAATGGGCAGACCTCCACTTCTTCTGCCCAGCGTTCTGGCAGCGGCTCTGCTTCAATAGGAGAGATGAGTGGTTCCTTCTTTATGCAGGGAGATAAACCACCGCCTCTCAACGCTCCATTGAGTTCTGGAGGGATTCCTGTTTTAGGAGCTCTACGATGCCTCTTTTTCTACATACGGAGATGCCCCACTTTAACACTTTTTCATGGGATTGAAACGGAGCTTTCCTTCTTAGATGCTGCCGCTATAGAGGGTGCTGCTGCCGTTATTTCCTCTGAGAGGGGTGATGCGTTTTCCTTTGAAAGCGGAGAAATGCTGTGTGATCAGAATATCTTTGATGCAGATTTGCAGCGATGCCTCTCCAGCCCTCCTTCTGCATCGCTTTGTTTTGATGAACTGGGTCATCCCACCTCTACTTTTTATGATGAATCCACAAGGACCCTCCAACTCCCCATGCTTGGCCAACTCTCCACACAGATGCAAGAGAAACTCACAACGCTCAGTAAAGGCATAGGCACACGCCTCTGTAATAAACAAGGCATGCAAGTACTTTTATCCCTCCTTATTCGCTCTACATCGGCCATTCATCCCAATTTACAGAATTCTTCTACCCAAGAACAATGGCTTGTGGATGGGCCGCTTCTCTATGATTGGATTGCCTCGTCTGTCAATGCCTTTCCTCTCATAAAGTATGTTTTATTTTTAGGGTGTGATGAGTGGGAGGAGGAATTTGTGTGGAGGGAGGAGGAATTTGTGTGGAGGGAGGAGTGGGAGGAGGAATTTGTGTGGAGGGAGGAGGAATTTGTGTGGAGGGAGGAGTGGGAGGAGGAATTTGTGTGGAGGGAGGAGTGGGAGGAGGAATTTGTGTGGAGGGAGGAGTGGGAGGAGGAATTTGTGTGGAGGGAGGAGTAGGAGGAGGAATATGCGTGGACTAAATGAATGATGGAAGGAATTTGACTAAATGGGAGTCTCAAAAGTGAGAAAAAATCTCTCCTCCTACAAAAATCACCTTTTAAGCAACATTTCAAGCCTTCACCCCTATTTTTAAGGGCAAGAGAAGAAGATGATAAATCAAAATTATATATTTTTTCTTTTTTTTTTGCATATCCAAAGAACTCTTTTGGCGTTAATCTTCTCTATTCTTCATGCATTTTCTCTTGCCAACATGGAGGAAGCTGTCCTTGGCTATCGCAATGCTGATTTATTGAATACTTTAATTATTTTGACCGTCCGTTTGCTACAATGTGAAGCTCCACTTGGCCGTTCTTGGGGTGTGGCCCTCTTTGACGATGATGCTGCTCAAGGCCAGGTTTGCCTCACTGTATATCTTTTCCTTGAAGTAGTTATCTTTGAGAGTTGTGTATAGAGTATAGGTTCACGTGTGTACATTTTTCACTGTTCATCAGAGTGGAATAGTTTCTTGTTTTACTTTAGAGATTTCTATTATGGAGTATGCCTGTGTTGATTGTTAGCCTCTTAGTTTGTTTTTGTTCTTCTTTATTTCACCTGAAATGAAAGGTGGAAGCTCTCAAAACGTGTCATCGTACTGTCTAAGTTATTCTTATTTTATAAACTTTAGTATTCCATGGCCACCTCTTTAAGCAGGAGGAATGCCACCTCTATATTTTAAAATATTAGATAGATAGTGTGGGTCTTTCAATTTTTTTAAAATTATGGTCATTTTGGGTCATTTTTTTGGCTTGCACACATTCCCATTGGCCTATACTGCATTGGAGTCCATTGTGGGATTTTACTTTATTTCTGATTTCCATAGTCTTGCTATAAAACTCTCGTTTGTTTATGTTATTCTCTTTCGTATTTCCAGAATAACCACAAATTTCTCTTGTTCCATTTTATTCTCTCTTGATGCATTTTGCTCTCTTTCTGTAGTCATACCTCTTCATCCTCTCCTATATCTCTCTCTCTCCTCTCATCCTCCCCTATCTCCCCTATCTCTCTCCTCCTCTCCTATCTCTCTCCTCCTCTCCTATCTCTCTCTCTCCTCTCATCCCCTATCTCCCCTATCTCTCTCTCTCTTCCTCCTCTCGCATATCTCTCTTCCTCCCATCCTCCCCTATCTCTCTCCTCCTCTCCTCCTCCCCTATCTCTCTCCTCCTCCCCTATCTCCCCTATCTCTCTCTCTCTCTCTCTTGCTCCTTTCCTCCTCCCCTATCTCCCCTATATCTCTCTCTTCCTCCTCCACCTCTATCTCCCCTATCTCTCTCTCTTCCTCCTCTCCTCTCATCCCCTATCTCTCTCTCTTCTTCCTCTTCTCCTCTCTTCACCTCATACAACGCCCTCCCTCTTCCTCTCCTCACTTCCTCCCCTCTATGACAACAGCGTTTGACTATTCAAATTGTATCTCCTCCCATTTCTCAGAGAATTTTGGGTATACGGCAATGCCTCCTCTGGATTTGTCGAATTTTTCACCTCTGGTATAGCCAATTCCCAGATTCCCAAGGGCATTTATTGAAATCTCTACTCCGCTTATGTTCTGTAGTCCCTGCCTATACAATGGCAGGAATGTTGTTAGTTTCTGCTTGTCAAAATCTAGATACGGTCTTACCTTCTTATGCGCATTCTTTTCATTTACATTTTGGAAAACAACGACCCATCTGCACATCGGGTATACCTGAAGAAACGGGTGAGATTTGCCTCTCAGCGAGAGTGCGTCCACTGCTTGAATGTGAAGCCTATCCTTTTGCTACACCTCTGTTCATTAATAACCCTGTCTATCTCTGCTGTGAAATTAATTTGAGAGGTGGGCCCACCCCTCCTCCTATGCAAGCGGCAGCTCTTCGTAAACGTATGCGAGGAGATCCACCCGCCTTTGATACACCTACTGGCGATAGATCACGATTATATGATGAACTCTCAGCCCCATATACTCGGCCAATGGCTCAGACTCGGAATAGCATGCGTTTGGGACGTTTGACAATGGGGAATGATGGCAATATCTTTTCCTTCCCCATGGAGGATCCTGAAGCTGTAGGAGAAGGAGATGAAATGAATCTTTGGGATGTATTTGAAGAACGAACCAAATTAGGTGAAGAATTGTGCTTTACAGATGCATTTACAGATGGCCTACGGCCCAGAGATATGTCCACCCCTATTAAATCGATACGTCATGTACGTCATTTGGGTAAAAAAAAAACGTTATAGGAGAGAGGTGTGATAAGAGGGTAGGAGAAAGATGTGATAAGGGTGTCTCTTACGTTCATATTGAGGGGTGTAATTTGTAGGGGGCAGAGATATAGGATGCTGTCTATATCCCCCTTTTTATATATATTTCTATCCTCTTTTTATTATTTTCATGGGTTAGTGCCTATGGAGGTTCTCTCTCTCTTTCTCTCTCTGTGTGTGTAGAAAGGAGGTAGTAGAGGCCTGTATTTCTTGTGTTTTTTATGAGCAAATGCAAAGTTTTCATTTACATCCATGGCTGCTACTGGATGTCTGCACTCAAAAATGAAGATAAGAGAGGGTTAAAGGAGTGAGGTTTCTCCTCACCTTTTCTATAACTGCTTCGTTTCGATGCATGTTTTAGAAAAGGGGTGTGTCTAATTAGAGGATGGAAAGAGGAGAGTTTTAATGACCCCCACAACATAGTTTGTGGGTGTGGATGATGCCTATTGGATTTTTTGTGGGTGTGCATGTGTGGATATTTTTCTTTAATTCATTTTTTTATTCATCAGCGATTATTGAAGAGTGAACGCATCTGTATGGAAGATCTATCCCATTTTCTTGGCTTTGTAGTGAAATCGGCTCTCTCTTCGTCTGCTCTGCTGCATGCTATTGCAATACAAGCAGCAGGATTACTGGCTAGTCACAAAATTCCAGTGTATAGCCTCTTGTTTGAATTTCTTGACAACCGGCTACAAAAAATGCAAGAGATAGCTACGGAGACGATAGAAGAAGGAAAAACTGTCATCTTGTCGGATAATTTCTTGGAAAGCGTGAGTTTTTTGAGTCCTCCAGACGTGGATAGAAAGAATTTTTTTTGTATTTTTCTGCCTATTTCATAAAAATCTATGTGTTGTGATGGTTTTATCTTTTCTCCTCTATGAAGTTATCGCTGCATTATAGGGAAAGAAAGGCTTCTTTTAACGTTTTTTTTTTGTTTAGTTTTTGATTCTTGTTTTTGGATATCTTGCTTTCTTTATTGAAGAAATGTGTGTGTATTGTAGAAACGGCGGCGTGTGCCAACCACCGATCGCTCCAAAGCCCTCTATCAAATTTATAACTTACTTGAATTTTGTTCTAACCTCATCTCATGCCATGCACAATCGTATTGTAAATCTTATCAAGATTTAGAACGATTGGTGGCCCTTCCCTGTGATCGTTTGCTCCGAATTGTGCCAGAAACATTATTTTTGGTGAAACATGAGTTTCCTGAAGATTTTATTCATCAAAATCTTCGTATTGCTGCAGAAATTGTGAATTATTATCACCGATTAATCCGAGAGCGATCGGGTCTTCCTATTACACATTCTCTTTCTCTGGGTATTCTAAAATATTTATTTTATCTTTTTTGTGATAGTTTTTATTTCTCTCTCTCTCTTTGTGTGTGTGTTGGCACGTTTGAATGTTTTTTTGCTTCTATTTCATTTTTATAGTGTGATGGAGAGATAGACTGTGTGATGGAGACTGCAAGAGGGATGTCTCTATTTCCTCTTGCTGGTAGGCTTTTCTCTCTACGCATTCTATAAAAAGAGGATATAGTATATATATATATACTACACTCTATAGTCTAAATAGAGTTGTTTTCACATCTCACAGAGGCATGTAGACTACAGGCCTCTGGATAGTTTCATTTATATATATATATATAGAATCAAAGGAGAGTTGCTGTATGTATGTACAGTCACCAGCATGAGCGGCTCTCGCTCTCTCTCCTTCTCTGTCTTCAGAGAACATCATGTAGATATCTTTTTTTTTGAGGAATCTATAAAATTTTCTTTTAATAAATTATTTAGAAATAAAAGAGTGGACTGTATAGCCTAAATGTGTATGACACATTTTCCCTTTTAAATAACTACAAGATGAATTTTTTTCTTTTATTTTTATTAGGTACTTTTCCTGATCTACTGCAATTGATTCGAGCTGTAGCTGCAAAAGTAACAGAAGTGGTTAATCATAAAACCAGTTCGATTGAAACCATCATTCTCTCCTTTCAAGTTCTCATCGAGATTTGCCGGATGCCTCTCACCGGTTTGGCTGCCCTCTTTGATCTTCCACAGCATTCATCGGTAAATATATCCATTTTTTTGTTTCCTATGTGTATATCTTACGTAGGTTTGTATTTCTCGTTGATTTTGGATACAATTTGATTGAGAATGGCTCCTACGTTTGGAAATTGTTAGAACTATTCTGTGAGAATGCTTTTTTGAGGCATTTCCTTCAGTCTGGAGGGTGATGGCTTTGTATTTTTTTTGATAAAAGGCGCAGGCGGTAGAGTAGAAGGACGATCTAGAGGGAGGTTTGTCTCCCTCTGGGTTAGCAGCCCCTTCTGCTTTACAATTCACAGCCAAAATTTTAAAAAAATAGAGGGGCTATGAGACGATGCCTGTGAAATTCTTAGAACTTAGCAAGGCAGTGTCCAGTTTTACAAGGCGAAATGGCATCTTTGAGTGGTTTTTTATTTCATAGACTCCTGATCCATCCGTATGAATGGAGTTTGTTTTGTATTCTTTGTATAGGAGCAAGTTTTGTCTGCTGTGAGTTTCCTCAAAAACAAAGAAATGGAGGATAAGATTTCTGCCAGCGCCAATTCTGTCGTTCGGCTGTTTCCCGTTCTGAATCGTTTGACGGAATGTATTCGTCTTTCTTTGCAAGTAAATCCATCCTATTTCTAAAGTTATCCCTTTGTTTTACTCTACTTGATTTGTTTCAATATGTGTGTTGAGATGTGTGACATCTACTTTGATGGGTATTTCTTCTCGTCTCTACTTTAAGATCATTTTTTCTTCCTCTAGTTTGTAGGCGTACTCTCCTCCTTTAAGGAGATAATCTACAGGGGTTGTGATTTTGTTTTTCAGACCTTTGAGGAAGATATTTCTCATGCTCATCTTTGGATTCTTGCTGCTAGAAAATTAGTGATTTTATGCAATCAACTAGCTGATATCTGCTCTTCTCCCTTGGCTGCTATTTTTGCTGCTTTATTTGAAAACACCCGTTCTATTCGTTGGGATTTTGCATCGAAGGTCATTTGTATTTTCTATGCCTCTTTCATTCTCTTTGAGGCAGATCTCGCCTTCATTCTTTTTAGCCTGAGGAGGGTTCCTTGGAGTGGATATATACACTTTTTATCCTAAAAAATTCTCTTGCATTCCTGTGGATAAAGAGTGACTACTTAAGAGATTTTTCTGTTTAATAGAAGCATCGTTTGCATCTTTTTTCTCTCTCTCTCATTTTGACTCTCTTTTTTTTCTCTCTTTCTCATTTTGACTCTCTTTTTTCTCTCTCTCTCTCATTTTGACTCTCTTTTTTTTCTCTCTCATTTTGACTCTCTTTTTTTTTTCTCTCTCTCATTTGTTTTTATATATGGACATATCTTCTACAGGAGAATACAAATGCTGTGGATATTTACGGTGATCTTGGTATGGGTGATTCTTTGGAGGCCTCTAAAATGATGGATTCATCCCACCCCTCCGATCCTCGTAAAATAGCTTTGAAGGAATTATTGGATGCTTTAAATACGCTTACTGCTCAAACTCAATTCAGTTTACCTACCTGTAAGAAAGATGTACTTCCTGCTAAGAAACAATTTCTTGGTCATGCTATACTTGCTTTGGGAGAAGTCAATGCGTTCAGAGCTCGCCTCTTGGAGGTTTCAACAGAAGCTCCCAGTATGGTACGTTTTTTAGGCAGAGAAGAGAGAAGAGAGCCTCCTATGAAGTATATTTTGTGTACTTTCTTCATGATTTCTACCTTGTTGGAGGGAGAAAGAGAAGTAGAAATCCAAAGCAGTGGTATCGACCCTGCTGCGTTTAGGATGTTGTAAATTTGTTATTTCTCATTCTTACGGTGACGGGAAGCCTTGAGATTTTCTATTTCACTTGTGTAGCTCTACAAAAGTTTTTATATTTAAAGATTCATAAATCACGTCACAGTTGATTTTTTATTTTTTTTTATTCAGCTTATCCCACTGAGCGAATTTTATAGAGTTTCTACACATTGGAGTCCATCGAAGCATCAAACTTCCTTCTGGGATGTGACTGGCCATTCAGATTTCCTATTCCATACCTTACTACGCCGTTTAGAATCCATTCAAAGCAGCAATAGTGCCTCTCGTTCTTTGTATTCTCTCCCTGTTCAAGATGTGACTTCTACTATGTTTATGGACATCCTTGCGCTTGCACGAAACTTGGTACGATGGAGCATGCATTTTTTTTACTTGTATACATTGATTTGAAGAATAGTAATCTTTTTGTAGTCCCACTATTTTATAAAATGTTTTTACTTACCCTATGTTTTCAATGGAGAAATGCATCGTCATCCATTTGGCATAGATTCCGCTGCTTCCTCGTGAGGATAGCTCTCCCTTTGATTTCTTTGCTACGATGTATTTCTCTAAGCGATTAAACTCTCACCCTTTGATTTCTTTGCTACTCTGAGAGGAATATTTTTTATCTACTTTCATCTGTAGGAACGTAGTAGCGCATGGAAACGCTGTGCACATTTGGAAAAACTGGTTTTGGAGGAATTAAAGCCTGAGGAAGTGGCAGATCCAGCAGAGGATGCTCCTGTATTGCCTGCGTGGGTTTCTGATCCCTTAACTCGCACAAAAACGAAGGTATTTTGAAGTTTGTAAGCTGTTATTCCGGTCTAGGGATAGACATACAACCCATTTACCTTTTGAGCTTGGAATGTTCTATTTTCTGTGCTAGTTTGTATCATGGCATTGCCTTTAGGCTGCTGTATCTTTTCCATTGTAGGATTGTATGAACATCTTCTTGTCTGTAACTCAACTAGATTGCTTTCTTTCTATCCAGAACGTCAATGCATGGAATCTCCTTCTATACGTGTTTGTAGGCCAAAGCAGAGACCCTGGTGGAAATAAAAGAGCTCTCATCGGTAACAGAAAATAGAGGTAACCTCGGTGGCTTACTGGGGAGGGGAGGTCACGTGCCCTCACGTTCCCGCCCAGAACCCAAGCATCCAGAAATGGGGATTGATCTATTCAGAGGCAGGAAATCTTCTAGCTCTCGAGCCCCTTCTAAACATGTAGATGACTACGAAGCAGCTGTCGCCGCTGCCAGTTCTCAGGTTCCCCTCCCTGCTGGAACTTCCACACGTACAGGGAGTATGCCCGCTGCACCCATGGACACTGCGTTTCAATCTCTTCCTATGGAACCCTTTAATGCGTCTACAGAGATGAATCCGAGTTCTAGAATGAGTAAGAATGATACGAGTATCTTGTCGCATTTGCCGCTCCCTCTTTCAGATGCTTCAAAACTTTCTTCTACGGTTGTTGAAACTATAGAGGCGATGCCATTTGCCGTAGACGACTCTTCTGAAGGACAACGATTAGAATCTACGGCTATCCCTGTGTCGCATACAGTTTACCAAAGTCTTGAGGAGGTACCACAGGAGTCTCAGAAGGAATATTTTCCTGATCCTGCCGCTACTTGTAGACCCGTTGCCTTTCCCATTCAAGGAGTCCATCTTGGTCGTCAAGCCCTCACACATGCCGAGAGGAATAAACATACTAACTCTACACTATCCCCTGAGATGCTTCCAGGTGATCCGTTTCTAGCAATGCCTGGGCAAACTCACACTTTGAAATATACTATTAATAGTGATGCCTCTACGGCTTCTTTACCACACTCTCTGGATGCGATTTCCGGTTCTTCCCATGTGGAGGGTGACGCCATGCCATGGACAGCATCGCACTACAATCCAATGGGTACTCCTGTCTCTGTAGGAGATAGTTCTCCTCAATTATCGCAAGAAACATTCGGTGTTTCTCCAAACAACCGTGAATCTATTCCTTTGAGTCCTAGCATGCATGTGGAAGAAACAGAGTTTGAGCCTATTCCCAAAAAAGGTAGAATTGATTTGAATTTTCAGTTAGAGTCATTCTCTTGCTCTGATTTACTCCCGAATATGGCTTACACCACTGATCGGATGGATCCTCCACAAGGAGTTGAATTTAACTCTGCTTCAATTCCTTCCGTTATTGCTCCTCCCTTCAAGCCATTAGTCCCTCAAACTATTTTTCCGGGTGCTGTCGCTCCTCCTCTAACATCCTCCTTAGTAAACCCTTCTTTTGCGGGTGATGACGTTTCAAGTACAGTACCCATCAACATACCGAATGCTAATAATCGCTCACGTATTGCTCCACCTAGCAGCACTCTGTCTCGTCATTCTTTGCTTGGGCCGTCTTACATTCCTACCGGTGAGTATTCTCCTGTATCTCCTTCGATTGATCACGATTCTAAAACTCCATATATTACAAACGTGGGCATGCTTAATCCTCCTCTTGCCACTGGAAAGTCTACAGTGTATGCAGTACCACCGATGAGCGTGCCCTCCAATAATCAAGCTCTTCCTACAATTCCAAGCCAAGGACATGTTGAGTCACTACTGGAACCTACTGCTGTTTCCTCTACTCTGTCTTCCTCGAATTTACAAACGAGTGCCGGAGCAGTGAATAACCAAAGCCTACCTCCTAAACCTCAGCAATATACTGACATTCCTGGATGGCATGAATTCTTACGTGATGGGCAAAACAATGGATTGGATGTGCTCAGTATTTTCGAGGTTAGTACATTTGTGGCATGCATCAATAGGATGAAGTCGATTTTTTTGTATACTTCTTTTCTTATTTATGCTTTGCATTCAGAGGCCTATGCAGCTGAAAGATCCCCGAATAAAAAGCCGTTTTTTGAAACTTTTGGATCAACATACGAATGTGAAGAATTACTTAAATATTTTTGGAGGAAAATTTTAAGAAGTGGAAGCCGTAAGGAATATTTTTATGTGAACTCGGTGGTTTTCTGACATGCTTTCCTGACTGTTTCTCTCCGCACATAGAATAGTTAGAGGAACGCATACTTTGGGAAAGGCAACAACTTACTATCCGTCGAAGGATGGTGTTGATTAAATGCCATTTTTCGAAAACTTTTGGTTCGCTTTCTTCTAGCTATAACAACATTGCCATTATATACATTTAATATTTATATTCAAAAAACTCAAAATTCGACATGGTTTTGCCACGTAATTTTATTCACGTCGTCTCACATGGGTTTCTCTTTTTTTTAAATATATTGGTAACACTCTAAACTATTGTTTCACCTTTACCCCAGAAGATGTGATATTGTTGGGCCACTATGCTATATTTTATGTTGATACTTGCGCATAAAGGAAAAAATCTCTTAACAATAATGCTTCCAGTGAACTTGCAAATTAATTAGCATCATTGATTCATCTAATGTGCATATTTCTACATTAGCATTTGAACATGGCTTTTATAACTTTTTCTTATCTCATCATTTTTGTCATCGAAAAGTGATTTAATTGAATTTATGTCCACTCTAGCAGATATATTTGAGATTCTCATCGTTTTCATAGTATAAGAATATTGGATCAGCCTAGATGAGGAAAAGTGCAGAAAAACGTATGAAATACAACTTTTACGAGGAAATTAGCAGAAGAAAGGATGCTGTGTATTATTCATTATCATGTAACACTTTCTGAACGATAGTGAATTATTACGAACACTTGAAAATGTCGCATCGAAGTTACCAAACCTTTTACAAAGTGCAGCCTTTTTTTTGCATAACTCCCAACTGCAGTCATGTTGGTAGCAAAATTCACTGCGTGACGTAAAAAAATGTTTTCGTACATTTCCTACTTTAAAAAAGAATTGCGGCACCTGATGAATGCGGAATCCCAACAGTTACATAAATAGTAATACTTAGGTTATTCCGCCTATTCGCTTCGGGGTGAGGTGCCCGCTACGTAGACTGTTCATTCGTTGCCTGGCACACACCGTTCGCTACTCAAATGGGGGAACATTCATTTCTCATAAAGATTGGCATAAGTTGAAATATTTTTGGACTTGTGTTTGAGATTAGAATAAAAAGTATTTTTTTTTTTGTTTCATCTGCCTTCAACTACAGCCACAGATGAGCTTGCTGCTCCGGCGGATACATTGAAGAAGCTGATCCAATTCTCTTTGCTTGCCTTTAAATAAGGGACCGAAGCACTGGCTGCGACCGAAATCTTTGTAAGTGCTGACTAATTCAGCTTTCGAAGTAGATGCCTATCTTGTTTCATTTGTTGGTAAACTTGCGTAACAGCGGTATCGATGAAGTGAGCATCCTACCTCCTACAACCTTTGTAGTCATGTATTCGCTTATCTAAATCGGTCTATTTCGCCCTTGTTAAATCTCTAACCAGCTCCCTAGACAGCACAATATCATCTTCCGCTTTTATTTTTTGTTTCTGTATGTGGTCATCACAGATAAGAAATTGGCGCAGCATAGGTGTTTGCTTACACAACCAAGGATTTTTGCTGGAATGAATAGCATTTTTTGTACCTCTCCGCAACATATTTTTATTTCTGAGTATCGCTTGATTGAAAGGTTGAAAATGCTTATTTATAAGACATTTTCTCAAACGAGCAGAGTCTTTGAAAATCTCATAAAAATTGTTTGTAAATGTTTTCAGTTAGGCCTTTTTATGAAGGATTGGTTGTTTTGCACGAAATTCGTTCAACTTTGCGAAAAAAAGCAATACTAATGGGAGAACAAAATGGTATGCAGAAGTAGTGGTTGAATGCATCCGTAGGTATTTGTTGGTGCATTTATCACTCTAATCCGTTGTATTGTTTCGATGATGCAATAACTAGCTTGATGTTTCTTCTAAGCGATGATTAACGTGCACATTAGATTGGAACCCATAGAAATTTGTATCTTTCTAAACCTGTGTGTGGGTTTTTGTCGTTCGATTTCAGGTTCGCGCACTGGCGGTGAGAAGAATTTTCTGACAGCGCAAAATCGTTAAGAATTTGCGGAGTTATCGTGTTCTCCTGTAATTGAGGCTCCATTTATATTCTGATTTCATGCATGCTCGTGGTATTTGCAGGTGCCGGATTAACAAAGTACAAGTTTGTATTTTTAGGAGAAGTAAGTAATTGCATTATTTTTTGATTGAAACGCATTGGGAGAATTTGAATATTAATTTATGCTTTATTTTCTTAGCAAGCAGTTGGGAAGACTTCGATTATAACGAGATTCATGTACGATACATTCGATAGTACTTACCAGGTAATAGACGATAGCCACTCGTTGTTACTATTTGGAAAAGGATGGTTTTATATTGAATACTACGCGTTTTTATGATGTTAAGGCCACCATCGGAATTGACTTTTTAAGTAAGACTTTGCATCTTGAAGATAAAACTGTTCGATTACAATTGTGGGATACAGCTGGGCAAGAGAGGTTTAGAAGTTTAATTCCCAGGTATGAATAGATGCTCGTTTCGTGTGTTGGAGTGATTAGATAAGTTTTAGAAATTAACATATGTTAGACATGTATGATGTGATTGATTTGGTTTTTTCAGCTATATACGAGATTCTTCAGCAGCGGTGATAGTCTATGATATAACAAGTTAGTGCGAGTAAAAGATGTGTTTATCTGAATTATCTTGCCAAGTAATATTATGCGAGATAAATTTATCGTACTTATATCAATCTTCAGATCGTGCTTCTTTTTTAAATACGAAAAAGTGGATAGATGATGTTAGATCAGGTATTTAGTCGTAAGCAGTAATGTAGAAAATTGTTGTGGAGAAGTGAATGGGAACAAATATGACTGCATTTGTTTCATTAAATGCACAGAGAGGGGAGAAAATGTGGTAATTGCTCTGGTTGGCAACAAGAGTGATCTCAATGACAAACGGTATGTGCGAAATTGTAATTGGTAGTAGGCATGAGTGGAATACCCATTTTTATAATTTCTTTTTTTATTTCTGGATGGGAATGACTACAGGCAAGTTTCAACCCTAGATGGAGAAGAAAAGGCCAAGGAGGTAGTTCAATAAATTTCATGGCCTGATGTTATAGGCATATTCTTTTAATGTGATGATACTCATGTTTTTACTCCCCAGAATGGCGCTATATTCATCGAAACCAGTGCTAAGGCAGGTTATAACGTAAAAACGTTGTTTCGTGAGCTGGTATGTTATGTATTCTGATATTTTGTTTCGAAAACTTTTCCTTGCTCATTCAAAATCACATTGTGGAGGTATGTTCAGGCATCAGCACTTCCTGGGATTGATACTCCTACTTCGGGAGACCAAGAGAGTAAGGAAATAAAATGCTCAGCCGACCTTTTTTCGTGCTCAAATTGAATTTATTCGTATATTTAATCGATGCGTTTTCAGTGGTAGATATTCTCTTGGATCCATCAACTCCTCAATCGAGCAATGAGTCTTTGTGGGGCTGCGGATGCTGAATAGCTAAATTTCAACATATTTCTGGCGTTGAAACGATGTATTATATCTGTTTCCTCCGATAAAATATGTGACTGTTTATTGCACAAACTCTTTAACTGTTTTTTAGAAAGGTTATTACGCAAAACAACGGAAAATCCATTCCTGTTTGTTTATGTTGAAGCATTCAAATTACAGTGTAGCGTTAATTCGATTTCTAATTTTATTCTGTATTGTGGACTTCTATGCATATTAATTTTCTTGAGATGAACTTGTGGCTGTAGCTCTTATTTTTGTGCTTCCAAACCATTAAATCTGAAACAAGATATTACTGCATTGTTGATCACTTGTTGGAATAAGTTAAATTGGAATATTATCAAAACTTAAATTGATATTTATTAAAGATTTGCGCTAGCTGAGAAAGCTGTGATAGTTTAAGTTGTCAAAATGTCATCAAATCATTTCAATTAAAGGCATGAAATTCGTCACCTCATCTTTATTATTGTGTGTACTAAAGAAAACAAATAATTTTTACAATGTAAACAAAAGAATATGCGTATTATTGTATTTTTTACACTCTTCTCTAAAGAAACAGGTAGTCATCAGCAAGCAAAAATGGTAAAATTGATCGCACTTGAGTTATTCAAAAATCGAGTCGTTGCATGCGTCCTTGGGAAATAGAAGTTTGTATTGGCTGGGTCTATCAAAGCACATGCATTTTTAAAATGCGGCGTTACTAGTCTAGAATGCTGCAATGCTACTTTATTTTGCCATGAAAGAGGGTTAATTCAATGGATATAAAAAATATGTAACTGGTCAACGAAATAAGTGCCACAGAATCTGCTTTTCGTGCACCTACTCCTAAAAAGTTGTTCGGAGTAGCTATGGTACACTGTTAGGAATCAAAACAGTATTTCTTACCGCGTTATGTTTTGTGCTTTCTATGTCATGAGCGAGGTCTGTAAGATGAGAAAATTCCATTGTATGAAAAATGTGCTTTTGAGGATTTCGTCATCTTTTGTTATGTAGGTATGAAAGTGTTCACACCTAAAAAGACTATGAGTTAAAGGTGAAGCAACCTCGTTATATGGCTGTATAGCTGGTTGTGTTCTGTCTAAAAAATCTAAAACAAATTTTATCTTTTGATACGTCACTTATGCGTTAAATGCAAACATTTGCAGCAAAGTTGCGTAATTTGAGATTGCAAATTCGGCTTGCCAATCTTTCATCAATCATGATACTACAGTAACGTTTAGAATTACGTAGATCCACGATTTAGGAAAAAACAATGATTTAATTTATTCCAGGTTAAGATTGAATTGAAAGAAATAAGAGTAATAGAGAGGTTTGAAAGTTTGTATTTCCCATATTTTATTGAGAAATTATTTTTAGTGAATTTCAGCTGTTGAGTTACTTATTACTTTTTCCAGAACAAAATCGTTTTGTTTACGGGTTGTAAAATCTGTTGTTGCTGTGTCCCCATAGTTTCATCACTTTTAAGTCAATTGTATATTTCATTACATTTTTGCTTATTAGAACAAAAATTTGAAAGTTAAAATTGCTTTGCGTCATAAATTAAAAATGGGGGAAATTGTTTCCCCCTCTTTTACGTCCTGCAACCTCGCTAAATAATAAGCGTCATGTGAGCGTCGCGTGTTCTTGAACATGTACAATCACTTGGAGAGCTCGGCAATTATCTTCTTATCTTAGTTGAATACATAATATTGCCAAGCATTCATACTATTTTACTTAGGAAAAGAAAAACTTTGTGTGTCCGTTGAGCATTTGATGTTTGATCTTGTTTCACCGAAGATGTTTGAATGGCATGAAAAATGAGCTGTTTTTAATTAGAGGGGAAAGGAGTAGCAGCTTCAATTTCACCTTTATAGGTTCCTAGAACTGATTGATGAATGCAAAATGTTAGCAGTTTATAGCAATACTGTAACAGACTGAAGAAAATCATCCAAAACTAACAACTTCCGTAAACGCAAAGGAGTTGTTCTACAAAGAAATGACTGCGACTTAACCTATTCTTCAATATAATATAAGAGAAAGTTTTTCTTTTATGTATTTGATGTATGCAATATTTGAAGATTTAGTGCCTCGTAGTAGCACGCTAAATTTTTCGCTCTAAAACAGAAACTTTCCATACTGTTATTCATTTTTATTGAGCACGGTAACAATTAATTTTCCAAAACAGCAATAAAATTTCTGCACTAAAAATACTTTCAGCGTATAAAATATAATGACCCAATTTCCTGGAGAAACGAACAAATGACTTTTTTATCGCTGTATAGCCAGATAACAAACCAAAATGACAATCTAAAACAGCGATAGCGATTTAATTTCTAGCTAGTTAATATGCAATATTTAATAATGCTTCGGAAATTGAAACAATATACAAAAACGAAAAAGCTTCCGTTGAAAAAAGAAAATGAATTTACTGAAGCAAACACAAAATAGATTCTCACTGAAAAGGGGAATTCATCATTGAAAGAATATAGTGATTTGTGGGGTTGCGAACTATGCATCCATACATCTGATGCGCTAGAAGATTCTTACTTTGACAATGGATAATATATCTATATAACAATCTATAGCAGCAAAAATAATTACAGTTTTTGTCAATAAAATAAGTCAAATTTTTGAAGTTTCATCCATTGCAAATTCTTGCGCTTCTTGCTCTAGATCTGTCTTGATAGATTCAGCTTCTTCGAGAAAATGGTTCAAGTATTGCTGCAATATAGCACTTTCTTCCTTTGCTGACAAATCCAGATTCTTGCAGTACTCTAAGCAATTAAACGATCAACTCATAAAAAATTTTGAATCAAAACTACAAAAATATAAGTTAATACTATCCAAGATTAAAAATTTGTTTGTAAGCAAACGAATGGTAAAGAAAACGGATCTGGTAAATCCCCTTCTCAAGGAACTCACCTAAAACTGTTTTTTGAATATCCTCCTTATCAATACCTCGATTTTGAAGTAAAGTATATATCCTATTGGAAACCTTTAGATGAGGTACAAAGAAAGAAATTTATATTTACCAGTGCGTTAGTAAATTGGCAATAGAATGCACTGCTCATACCGTGGTATTTCCCATACTTGCCAATCGTATAAGGATGATATCCACTTGCTGTAACACGAAAAGCCCACTCTCACATCGGTCTAAGTATAGCTGTTCCTCTTCATTAATATCAAGCTGTAACAGAAAGTTTCATCAATGAGTACATTACTACACTTTACATAAACCGGATCTAAAAATAGTACAAATAATACTTCTTTATTCAGCGCTTCTGCTTCTCTTCGTTGCAAGGTGAAACTCTGTGCATTCTCAACTTGTTGCTTATACTTTTCATGTAGTTCCAAAATTCTCTCCAGTTTTTCGCACTGCATCTCCATGAATTTATTCATGACACGAGCTGTATGACAAAAAATTACATCAAAAAATAGCATTTCATAAACAAATAATTATAAATAGCGATTATTTAGAATTAGCAAAAAGAATGAGCATACCCATCGAATTTCCAGAGCAGCATTTACAAAGGGATTGTATAATTGCCGTTAAATGTTCTGCAAGAATCATTAGATGCATTTAAAGCTGAATAGGATTACGTCTAAGAAATATGCAGGGAGTAAAAAACGCACACCTTCTAATTGCTTTTCTGCTGATGAGCCTTTCTTAAGCGATACACCCTTTCGCATGAACATCGAAAAAATCGATTTTAATCCAAGTCTAGAATAGAAGAAAGAAAGCAGGATAAGCGTCAAAAGGAAAGCTATACAAATTCATACAATAGAAAATCAAAATAGGATGAAGAAAGGGGAAACTATTGAAATTTTCTTCAAATTACTTCTCGACAAATAGTTCGCAATTGGGAGGGCAATTGTTCAATGCGAAATTGGTAAGTCTCACGGCTAGTCCACAGGAAAATTTTCTTTCTCTCATCATACGAATCATTAATTCCAATCCTTGAGCTTTTCCAAAAGTAATTTGATGATTGCCCCTATAAACCAACAAGAACGGATGTGTCTACTTTAAAAGGATGCATTACATGCCATGATAACATACACACAAGCTAAAAAAGTAATCTTTTAGACTTACACAAGCATAAGATTACAAAGACAGTCAAACAAATTCTGCACAAATTCTTCCTGAAAGTATAGAAAGAGAAAAAAAAGTATAAATGGTATTAGGACGAGATGATAAAAATTTTATTCACTTTCTTACCTCTTCACTGCTTTCTGGATCTCGTTTACGATAAGCTGCTATGCTCCGAAGCAATTTATCGATACCATCAATACCACCCTTTTGCCCAATTATTTCACGAGCCTCTGCTGAATTTTGAAGCATAATACTTAGGATTTCAGAAGCATACACACGATTATAATCCATGATTGTGCTATGTCGAATACGTTTTAGCAACCAAGGAACAAATTTAGAAACCTTGAAGAATCGATCGCATAGCTCAGGTTTCAGATCTATAATATTCTCCACAACTTGCAACGCAGTGGAGACTGCTTGAAAATCTTCACTGCTATCATCTGCAAAAAATAAATTATTATGAGACAGTACATGACAACTAGACAAAAGAATTCATTAGATGCTTTTCCAGTTAAAAATTGCTCGTGGGTCGAAATTTAATAAGCGCCTCCAGTATTAAAAGAAATACACAAACCTTCATTAATTCGAACAACTGTATCTATTGTGAGCTCTGGTAGCTGTGAATCCAGCTGAAGATCATTCAACAAAACAAAGTAGCGTGTGAGCAGACATTAGTACACATGCAACAATCCCACGAACATGCATATTTTATGTCAAATACCAAAGCCATGATGAAATTTTCAGGATTCTCGACTTCAGCTACAGTATCCGGATCAGTTATCTCACTCAGAGCATCGATCACCTCAACAGCAATATCTGCAAAACCAATCATATTCAGGGATATCTCACTTTAAATGCAATACATACCAACGATTGCGGTAAACTTAAATCCACCTGTGTTTATATGATTGAGCAATCCTAAGAGCATTTGTATTCCTCCTAAATTTATGAACTCTCCATATAGTTTGGGCAAGGTGGCAATTTGCTTTATTTTTTTTATTTCCTCATCCAGGTCAACTTCGGATTTTATCCATCTGTTTCAATGCACATGAGAAAACAAGAATATTACGAAGAATCAACCCTGCTACTTCTACAAAATTTTCTATTCTATCAGCAGATACTCACTTTTCAGGTTCATCGGAAAATTTAATGCGATCTTGTTGATTCTTTTTTATACGTTTATCTAATTGTGCTAGGACTCGGCGGATGTTGTTCACGTTGATAGTGTCGATAATTACCTTGAAAATATAATAAAAGTAGTAAAATTAAATGTTGCCATGATAGAGTAATTACTAGGTACACTTCATTTTTCAACGAAACACTACAACGAAGAAAACAGCCTCATGCGCTAATTTGTTTGAATTTTCATCGGATACGGTGAGTAACCACAATTCACAGTGTTTCGATGGGTAATCAAAATGCGTCCCATCTCCGCAAAACTTTGCCAATTTAGATTAGGAAAATTAATTTGCCTTTACTCCGGCATACAAAGGAGCATTGCCGATGATTACTAGGACATTCAACTCACATCATCTGCCTCATCCAAGAGCTTCTGAATCTGATCAGGATCGATTGTGTCAGGCATTCCCCTATCTAACCCAGCCTGCGCAGCTGTACGTCTGTTATTTCCTCCCTCTTTAAAAGCAGAAAATTTGTCCTGGTTAGCCATTAAAGCGTTACTGAGCTGTAGACAATGGGTACAGTACAGATTTTAGCTGTATGATTCTCCAGCGATAAAAGCAATCGTGCCCACTACGAGGAGCAGTATGAATATTAATAGCTCATGAGAGTATTAAGTTGTCAAGGCACTAAACACAATGAAGTTGAAATCTAATTCTAACGCCCTCATAATGAGATGAGTAAACATCTAGCATAGAAATGTTCCTTCTTACAAATAAAAAATGTTGGCGGCTTCACACGACAGTTGCGGCAACAAGGATGGTGATTTTTGATTGCGTATATTCCGACGTTCGTGGCCCCATCCAATCAACCCCTACGCAAAAATTGTAACCGCTTCAGTATCTTTTCAATGCGTGTATAAAGTTTTTGTCAAAAACTACTTGAAGAGAGATTAGCTCAAATCTAAAGTTTTATAACTTGTGAATATATTAAAAAAAGTTTACATTAGTATATTCTGAATCTACAAAAACATATGAAAGCTGTTAGCTCTCGTATTAGTGTCAAAAGCATTCATCCGGTTTACGCTAATTCGATTGCCAAAAGTCGCGATTACTGACAAGATGCATGTGCATATATATTTCCGGAAGAAACGTCCTGTTTTAATAGCTTCTTAAGGTTCTGAATTAAAATACCTCTCTTTAGCCATTTCATTATTTAGGACAAGGAAGCATGGTACTTATTTTTCATTTTATGGATTCACTAACCCTCCATCTCTTACGCTTTCATGTAGATGTGGTAGTTGAGCATTCCCTGCTTGGAAATTAATTTAATAATATAATACAGTCAGCAAATTGAAATGAATGTCACAAAGCTCTCCCCTACTGCTTGTTAGCTCAGTAAGGGCAGTATTGATAAATTTTGTGGTAACGAAAGTGTAATAGTAGCATGGAAAACTACCGCCGAATCCTGTTAGGTAATTCTTAAGCTAAGTGGGGAGCAACAAAATACCTTACGTGAACAAAAACAAGTAATAAAATGCTTTAAAATATTCAGACTAGCCTATACGGTCTTGTTTTTGCTGTTACTTTGTCATCTAGAAAGATTTTGAGAGAAGTAGAAGCATTTTTACCTTTTACCCTAAAATCGTCCCTTCGTTTTATCTTTGTTAAAGTATGGGTGTAATTCTGCAAATAAATGCAATTTTTGTTTTTAGTTATGAGCAGACAACACCTATATTTTACTACCACTTTTCAATCAATTATTCTACGTTCAAAAATAGTTTACGCGTTATTTCATTTTATGCTTGTTTTCGTCAATAATTAATGATATACATAAGAAAGAATATAGTAGGATAAACTCTAAAGCTTTTTTAATATAAGCCATTATCAAAGCTTGTATGCTCTTCTAGTAATGAGCAAAATCAGACAAAAAAAAGGAAAAACACAGTTTGTATAGTAAAGTCATATTTTCCTCGTTTTAAATCGATATTCTTTATTTTCTGATTAGGTTCTCCACGGCAAGCCTTATGTATTAAAGTTAAGGATAAACCAAAACTATAATTTTACAAGGAAATAATAATATAAAATAAAGTAGAGTTTACTTGAAACCTTCAAACACTCAAGTATTGTCCCGAATTATCAGGTGCCGACATAAAAGTTTTACGAATTCTCACGTTGTCGAATATAGCACTCGAATAATTTATTTACAGATAGAATCAAAAACCCAATGATGTGTTTATTAGCAAATATCATTAAAGACTATAGCTCCGGGAAATTATGAAGATGATTTAAAATGCAAAATAGTAGAAATGTTGAGATTTTATGACATAACAATAAATTGGAAATGATAAT
>JADAQX010001112.1:0-14064 GCA_015476325.1 Cardiosporidium cionae | reverse complement strand
TAGGGAGAGAGAGAGAGAGAGAGAGAGAGAGAGAGAGAGAGAGAGAGAATAGGGAGAGAGAGAGAGAGAAAAGAGGGAGAGAGAGAGAGAAACATACCAAAGAAATGTTAAAATGAGAAAAAAAATAAACAGGCACTATCAGAAAAATGCTACAAGAGGAAGAAAGGAAAGTGAAATATATATAAAAAAAAGATTAAAAGAGAGAAGAGGAATGGAATTCTAACAAAGGAATGCCACATATGGAAACGAAAGGATGAAGAGAAAAATGTAAAATATTTATTAGAGGCTCCAAAACAAAACATAAAAAATATAATAAATCATTTGGAAAGAGTATGAAAAATTACACATTTAAAAAGAGAGAGAGAGAAAGTGATTCTCTTCATCTTCTACTATACCTTGTGGAATTTTTTTTCTCCTTTGGGAGTGCAATAATTTATCAAGATGGAGGCAACGTAGGAACTGTCAGAATACTATTTTTTTTTTTTTTTAAAACAAAAAAACATGGAATAATACAAGAGTTAAACAACACCCAAACTCTCATCCTGTCTCAACAGAGAGGATCTAAAAATATAAAAAAGAATATTTCAGATTTTAATAAAAATGAGTACAGAAAGGTACACAGATGCCATCCAAAGCTGAAATACATCATCTAGAAATTGAATTATTTTTACAATAAAAAAATAAAAAATAAAAAAGATTGCATGTGAACTTAAACTCTCTAAGGAGAAGGATTTCCACCCTTTCTTTCTTAATACTAATGATATAAGAAGAGGCTCTTAACTAAAGAAAAAAAATGGAAATCCAAGGCAAATCATTTCCAAAATCCTCTCTTCCTCTTTTGAAAGATTCATACATCAAAAATACACAAAAATATAAAAAAAAAGATTGCAGACAGTAAAGAATTCTTCAGTGCATTCCTTCTTCCATGAAACCCTTCTAAAGTAGAAAAAATGATCACAAAGGCTCTCATAGAGTCTAATAAAGAAAAGAAAGATGTATGCCTCCTCTCCCCTTTTTTTAAGAGAAATTATTAGAACGAGAGGCTCTTCAAGAAAAATCCAAATAAAGCTTTCTCTGCTTCTTTTTTTCTTTTTTTTTAAATTTTTTTTTTGTAAACCCTGCTTTAGAGAGTAGTTCAAGTAGAAGAGAGAAGATTTCAAAAAAAAAAAAAAAAAAAAGATATCTTCTCTTTTCCTCTCAAAATCCTTTTCTCAAGTCTTCACCTCTACAGCCAAAATTCCATCAATTTCTTTCAATCCACTGGGAGAGACAGCTCTTTGAATATTGAGAGTCATTTTCACCACAAGAATAGATAAAGGATCATAGATGTTGCACACGGATTGCAAACATTGAAAAGAAGAACTCCAATTTCCAGATAGTTTGCATTCAAGAAAAATCAGTCTGTAGAAATAACGTAGAAGGAGGAGAATGTATGAGTAAACATGTTTCTCGCATACTAGGAAGGAATAGGAAAAGAAAAAATGAAATAAAGTAGGAAAACAAAGAGGAAATAGAAGAAGAAGAAGAAGAAGAAGAAGAATTAAATACTTTTTGCAGTGTGAAAGAGAACATTTCAAGGAGAGAAAAAAGTTGAAAAATAAAAACAAATGGATGTACGCATTGAGTAGATTTCTAAATAAGAGAATCTCATCCTTAGTTCTCTCTCTTTATTATATTTATTTTCTATTGGACACTTTCTCTCATCTTTTTGTCTATACAGAAGGATTTACATAGCCAATGAATAGGCAAAGAATTACGAAAAAAAAAAAAAAAAAAATTTCCTCTCCTCAATTTTCTCTCTCTCATTTTTGTATCCCTTTTGTTTTTCAACTCTCTTCTTTTTTCATCGATTTATAAATATCCTCCTCCTCGTTGCTTCCTCCACAGAACAGCCTCTCCAAACTATATAAATAAAATTTACACACATAGAGAAGCATTCCCCTCTTTTATCACACACACACACACACGATGGAAACTAAGAAATTAAATTTCTTACTCAGACAGAGAATTCTCTTTATTACGTTGATCCTCTTGGATCTGTATTGCAGGTAATTCTACTTCCATAAGAGTAAGAGTAGCATTGTAAAGAAAGGAGGCAACCATTAAAAAGGATAATTGTACATTCATGTTTAAATTGCTGACTTTCTGAAGAAGAAATAGAGGCAGGAAGAAGTTTAAAAGAGAGAAAGAGAGAGAGAGTGTGTGTGTTTAGAGAGAATTCTGTCAAACAGTCATACGATGTTAATATAAATTGTTAAATCCAACAGAGCATCGAAGGGAGTCATAAAAAAACACCACAGAGAGAAGGAAATCGATAAAAAATAGAGAAATTTTTTATTTTTATTTTATTGAAAAGGTGGACAGAGAGAGAGTTAGAAAAAGAGAGAGAGAAAACTATAGAGTTAGAGAGAGAAATTTTTTTTTTTTTTTTTGATTGATTGAAAAGGTGGACAGAGAGAGAAAAATATAGAGTTAGAGGGAAGATTAGAGTTTCAATGGCAATTTCTATAAAATCAAAAACCCTCCAAAGCATACTTTTTTTACTTAAATGTATACAAATACTTTCTTCCATCATTGAAAATCTGTCCATAGTTCTTCTCCTTACTCTCTCCCCCTCTATTATAAAATTCAATAGGCCATTTTCCAGTATCAAATTCTTCTGTTCGTTCTCTAAAGGATCCCAGAAATCTAAAGTGGTTGTTAAATTCTATAAAAAAAAAATCTTTCAAACTCTCCCTCTGGTTGATTTTAGTGCATTTTTTCAAAGAGGCAAAGAAAGGATTTTCAATGAAGAGGAGAGAGAGAGAGGCAGAAAATCGCAGCAAAATACATTTATAAACTCTCTCTATGCAAAAGATAGATACATAATGAAAAATTTAAGAGAGTCAGCATAGAACACTACAGAATCAAAAATTATCTATTAAAAAAAAAAAGAATAAATTAAAAGAAAACAGTTTCCTTGTTCCTTCACATTTTTTCAAAGCGAAGCTACTAAAAAAAAATACTACCTTCAAATACAAGGAAATAACATCATCTTTAGGCATATACCAAATACTTATAGCACTCTGAAATTGCTGCAGCAGAGGTGGAATCTGAAAAAAATAAAATAAAATCCCAACAGGTTGTGTGGTAAATAGTGTCAATTCTATCCAACTGGATATTTTGGCTCTTCTGTTTCATCGCCTATAGTACAACGTTCTGACAAGAAAAAGTTGTAAAGCCTCTCTCAGTCTATTTTCAAACAGCGAGGTACTCTCTGTAGAGAAAGAGAGTCTACCCAAAAAGTATACAATTTTCCTTCAATTCGAAAGAAAATTGCAGAAAAGGCGATAGAAGTTGAAAAAAATCATAAGAAGCCATACAATTTCATCGTCATTCGTATGCTATTTTTCCAACAAAGGTAGACTTGGCACGCCATTCTCACATCCACTCTTGGATGTGGGAATCCACTTTTTTGTTTACATATATATATATTTTACAACTATCCTTGTTCTCAAAGCATTTGGAATGTATCCAAACTGTTATGGAGTGGATTTCTATCAAAAAACATGCAATTCTGCTTTGATCTAAGCTTCGTATTTGCCCTTTCATAACATTCTTTACAGTATTTAAAAAAGCTCTTCCACGCAATATAGATCATCATTTCTTTTTTCTTCTTTTTTGCTACTCTTTTCATCCTTCGTCTAGGATGCCTTCAAACAACTATTTCTTTTTTTTTTAAAGAGTTTGAAAAATATCGTGTGGCTCTCTTTTTCTCTCTCAAAAAAATAAACTTCTGTCATCCTCTCACCTGTGCAACAAAGAGAGCTTCCATTATGCGATAATTACATCGATCCAATAAATCAATAATGGCATTCATTTGCCTCCAAAAAAACACATGATCCTCGTTACAAGAATCCATCTTTTCTTTGAAAGCCAAAACATCCAAGCAGAATTCTCGAGATTTGGAAGAAGCAATAAATTCTTCCACAGCTCTATGAAAAAAAAAAAATACTAGCCTATGTAGACATTATAGTGTATTTACTTTGTTTTCCATTGAAAGTAAAGAGAATGCAAGGTGGGATACATTAAAGATGGGTGATTCACTTCTTCTATCCTCTTTTATCCTATCCGTATTCACTTCTTCTATCCTCTTTTATCCTATCATTCTTCTCCTCTTCCAAATCTCTCCTCTTTTATCCTTTCGCCTGCTCTATTCAAAACTATATTTCTCACACCAAACTGAGCAATCTTAGAATAAATTCCTTGTAAAGATTATAGCCTCTCTCCATTTCCATTATTTCTCCAAATAATTACAGAATGCTGAGTACAGCGTCTCCCTCTCCTAATTTTTAAAGAAATCAATGCATCATTGGATAGAATAAAAAAAGCCTACATCCCCTCTACATATTTAAAAACCACAAAAAATAAGATAAACAGTAGAATTTTATACCAAAAGATCTCACACTGGCAGGCAAAAGTAAATAATAAAAAATTCGTTAACCTTCCCTTTATTTAAAATTCTTGTTTTTATAATGTGTGTGTTTGGCCCCTCTTTTTCTTCTTCTCAATATAATTTTTATATCCTAGAGGCATCAGCTTAATCTTTCAAAAACTAAAAATCCAAATAGGCCTCCTCCACTCGCTACTTTAAAAAAAAAACTCACTATGGAGAGTGTTTCTACCTCAGGAGTACGAGTTCACACTAAATCTTCTTAACAAATAGAAAACGTATGGAGAGGAGCCAATGTAAAAAAGAAGAGGGATTAAAAAAAACAAAAATTTCAAAGGCAAATAGGGAATAGAAGAAAAAATAGCAGCGAAACAGGAGTGAAATCAAACCTAATTAAAAAAGAGTATGATCAGAGAGGTATAGTTTCAAACTCTCTTTACAAAAAATCCATAGACAAAATAAGCAAAACAGAATGAAAAGAGTAAAGAGTATAGAAAAGTAAAAATTGGTGGATATAAACAGAGAAATAAATGAATTATAGAGAATCCTACACATGAAAATGTAAAATTCTTTAATTTACTTGAAAGAAGTAAAGCAATCGTGGATACACGAGTTCTTATTGATAGAACCGAGCGGACCTCCATTTTCTAAAAGACAGAGATCAAAGAGTTTAAACAAAAAAATCTATCCAGCCATATCAGGCAGCCTCTACACTCTTTTTTCAGGATAAAATCAAACAGAAATCAAGTTGAAATTAATTTTAAAAAATTTTAGCACAGATATAAGAGCATTTCATTCAGCTTACATTCATTTAGAGAATATAAAAATATAAAGCAACAAGCTAAGTGTAGCAGAAAGGATGATATTTTCAAAAATAATCAAAAAAAAACAAATTCTTATCACAACACTTTGACTAAAAGTTGTTCACCTGCGCTATAATCGTCAAGATTGATTTGATTCTCCAGTTGAAAAGAAGTACTTGTGGCCATTGTGACTCTTTCCGATAAAATAGAAAGGCAGAAGTACTCTATTACTATGTGCAAGAAAATTTATTAAAAAATCCTCGGCTCCACGAGGATCTCAAAAAAATTCAATTTCTTTGCCAATGGGACAAGCTGGAAATTAATAAAGACAAATAAAGCTCCACTAATCAAAAAGAACTGCTGCCTTGTATAGCAAAATTAGAGGCTACTCTCTACACTCTTCTGCTCAATGTATAACAGCAGGAGCATTTCTTGATTTAGTAATGAAAACGTATCGCATATTTAGGATGCCACGTTGATCTACTGTAAATGGCATGGAGTATTATACTACAACGAATTTAAGAAATTTGTTAATAGCAGCTACGTTATTAGCAAACTGTTAGACAAGCCTATTCATGAAGCTTTCTTCTCATCTTTCTGTATTCGAAAATCAAAATTATGCCTTTCGTATCATTTCTTTCAAACTATTCTACGTCCACAAGCTTTACAATGAATGTTTACGGTTCCCACATTCAACTCCTAACAGAAGAGTATCAAGATAATTCGGAAGACACAGCTAGTCTATTTAACTGATTCCAGAAATAAGTTTATCTGGGATTGTAAGGCAAGCCAACAGACAGAGGAACCACTTGAAAAGAAACACTAAAACATTTTGTTCAGAGTGATCTACAAAGAAGAAATTACCTGCGTGACACTGAGCGACGGCACATAGTGCCTTTCTTCCTCAAACAGGAGCCCAAAGTAAGCAAAAAGGCACGATACTCCGCTGAATAGTTAAGAAAATATAAGCTCTACTCATTTCATTGGAATTGAAGAGGTATCTTTTCGCGAAATTCAACGTATAGGAGACCATGGAGTGCATCGAAAATCCAGGGCAACGGAGAAGTAGATACAGGTGAGAAAATTACGGGAAAGCGAATCGGAAAGACAAGATGGGGATGTCGAGGAAAGGGGAATAAACTGAGAAAGAAATATTTCGGTGAAACAAAGAGGAGGGAATATCTTCGAAGGCTTTTGAATGAGAGGGTGGTGCCAATTACTAAAAATCGGGTAGGCAACGTATTAATGGTGAATGCTAGGTGGAAGCTCTAGAAGAGCAAATTGTTGAGTAAAGAAAAAAACAAAACATTTAACGACAGGGTTGAATAAAAATGCAAATAGCGTTAGCATCAAAAGGATGAGCTGGCTACTAACAAATTCAAACTATGAAGGAAGATGTCCGTAGATCGGTAGAAATGCTTCACGAGGCGGTTGCGTAAACAAGCAGATTTAATTGCTTTTAATATGGTATTATGAGTGGATTCAGGTGCTTGTGCGTGTGAGAACTGACTGTACTACATAGCTATTACCTAATTACCTCAGAAACGTACTACTAACACGCTAGCGTACTGATTGTCTTACCGGAATAAGTTGGTGGATGAAATAGTAGGCACTTACGTAGTTGTTATGCCAAATGAGAAGGTATTGATTGCATGAGTGAACCTTAGCAACGTTTTACACAACTCCCCGTGAAACTTAGTTAGCAATCGGTGACTATTAGTAAAACCACTTGAACTTCGACTTCACAATACATTTACAGGAACCAAAACGGCATTAATTTTAGTTTTAAGTGATGGTGCATAATTCGCAAAAATTGAAGTGTCTGATCTTTCTTGTCAATTCCCTTATATTTTTGTTCCTATAGTTAATTAAACAGAGTGCGTTTGCTCACACTTCATCAATCTAAGCAATTATGAGCGCCAGATGTATATTGCGGCTTTATACAGGTTACGTACTCTTTATTAGTTAAAAAGTATTAACTCTACACTACTTCAAATGACTATTTACTGCAGTGAATTTTCGGCGATTCTTTCGCAGCTGCTCATTAATAAACCTTGTAGGATTTTCTAACGCTACTAAATATGTAAGGATAAGATTCAGGACTGATAAATCAGGGTGCGTAATTCCTCGTCTTTCTGATATAACACAGGAATCCAATGTAAACATATAATTAGTCTAAGTAATGTACGCTAATGTTGTATAAGTGTAATTTTCTGCTGTGAATAAGATATCTTGAAAATACATTTAAGTTGATTTTGATTAAGCTTTGAAAGAGAACTACAGTGGTTGCTTTTTGACAATGTATTGCTTCAGTTCGACAAGTCATTTTATTCTGGTAGACTAATTGGGTCGTGGATTCATCGGCATTTTGTTTTTTTCTTCCATTCAAAATTTTCTATAGATAATGGACTAATTTGAAGCATCTTAAGGTTGTGTAATCAGTGCTACTTATTTTCAAAATTCTTCCCTAATTTGTGTCCCAAAACAAGTTACTGCTTACTTAAATTGAAGTCATTGCTTGTCGCAGCGCTATTGCTGCGGTATGTTTCAGAGTTTGTTCTTTCAGCAATTTATTTTATTTTATACGCAATTACATTTCCAGATTAAGGAAACTCCGTGTTTGTAGTCATTGAAAATAAAGCAGTTGCATGGAAATATAACTAAGATGTGAGGCATGTATCACTGTTACTGTCGTAAAATAATGCATTTTTATTCGTCACGTTTCTCCTGACGCAGGTAATTATGCTCTTAGCGAGGATTGGAACTAAACAGAGTACAATTTTTAAATGAAATTCATGTTTGTTGGTCGTTCTAATGCTACATAAATGAAAAAGATTGTGGGTTTTCCTCTTCTTTTAATGTATCCCATTGGTAAGTACCGCGGGTTTGTATGAGAAATTATAACATACTGCACTAACTGTTAACTGGTTAGAAGTAAACTATACAAATGTGTTGCCCCTTAAAAATAAAAAAGAATATACTCAGCGGAAGTTGATAAATGTGGTACTGGGAAATTGTGATTAATACTAAGAGTAACATTAGAAGGAAAGCTACGGATACATTGATAGTTTTGTTTCTTGCACGAAATTCACAAAGAGTATTATTTAAACTGCCATTTCTCGCATTTTTGCATATACTTCCTCCTATAGCATATTACTACAAGCATTTAGCTATGCAAGCTCTTTGATGAAATGTCCCAGTATATTCTTAACGGGCACGAACGTGCTTAAAATTAATTTTGTATACAATTTTAACAAAACAAATAGGAATTTTAAAGTTAATTGAAAGCAAGCTGGATCATCCAGCCAGGTCAGAATTTAGCACATATATATTAATAGTAATGCTCCAATATTACTTAATCGTTGCAATCTGTACAAAAACTTATTGGCAACACATCTTATAAAACAAAAATAAAATTACTGCTACAGCAATGGCTTAGCCCACTAGAAAAAAACAAATTCAAACTATAGATAAAATTATGATTCATACGCGGAAAACACACTATACTTGCATAATTTATTTAGCAAAGAACCATGGCTTGAAGTAATAAGCCAGTGGGAAAAGGATAAACAGAAACTTATAATTTTATTTATTAAAATATAATTCGAAGAAAATAAAACAAGAGTAAAGTGTCTCTCTTTCATAATCTTAGTACTCTCTCCGTCTGTGCAATCCTATGGTTCTTGGATTACGAATCACTTTGATCTACCAATAATGAAATGCAATTAATAATGCTTACTATTTTTATAAAACTAGTTTTATCCAATAGAAATTAATAAGTACTTTATTCAGTAGGAAATCGTGCATATATGGATATATTCCATTTATTTTCATCTACTTAACACATTGATCTCCAACCAGAACAGAATAAAAACGACAAATAACACGCTATATCTAGTAAACTTAATAAGTGATCTAGGTAGCTAAACCTACTAAATATTTAGGCATCTCGACAGTCCCTACTGAACCCACTTTTACGGTCACTTTTTTCTTCTCTACTCCACTTTTGCGATAGTCATCCTAAGGGTCTGATGGTTTTTCAATAGCCTTGTTTCTCAACTTGGCTCTGTTTTTATTTTTAATAGTTTCAGTTTTGAACTTGGAGGATCACCAGTCACTAGTAAGCATATAATTTTCCAATCTCATCAAATATACACTCGGAGAATGATAATCTTCTCAGCTACATTAAGTTACCACTCGCTCTAATGTAATTGTGCTCAGGCATCCAGCATCTATGACTGCACGTGAAAATACTTTATACCTCATAAAGAGAAAATATCGAATAGCAAAATTTACAGTTTCATATTCCAGTGTGCATTATGATAAATATAGGAAATAAAATTTATAAATCTATACGTTTCTATAAATGCATATAAGAAAAGCTAGCACAAAGAAAGATACCATAACATTTATCATAACTATTTAAAGCTCGACAATTGGTCTACTTAAATTATTCTAGCATGCTCTGTCTCTTAATTTAACTTACCTGTAAGCTGAAGTAAAAGACACGGTAGGAAAATTAAAAAATATGAGTAAGAAATGGATTTTATGTGCAACTCCTTGCGTAGTCTTCTAACTGAAATTGTGGAATTATTTTATCCTTGTGATAATTTATGTATATATATACAATCTACAATTGAATAAAATAATCAGTAATTCCTATGCAATAAAAGTAGGCCTAAAGAAATAGTAAAAAATCGTAGTTGTATTTCACGCCTGGTACATCGAAGCGGCAGCTGCCTGAAAATCATCGGATTGGGAAGAGAAGATTATAATTGCGCATTATAGCATTCTAGAGTATCTTTGCAGCACGATTCTTTTTTAAAGAAGCTATCATAATAGAATCGTATACTCATGAAGCATATTTGTAAGAAGAGTGAAACCATTCCCCCAAGCCATTCAATATTATGTGGTACATCTAATGAAATTATCACACTGTTACAGAGACAGTGAATAATGAAAAAGTAATCACTTGTGTGTATAAGTAATCGTAGCTTAGAACTTTTCCTATTCAAGATAGAAATGTAGCCATTTTTTGCCAGTTTATTGAAATTATAGAAAGTATCAAGAATTATAGTACTTTTGCGCGAATTCCTTGGAGAGTGAATAATATTCACTTGTTAAGTCACTAATCCCATTTTCTGTTGGGTAGAGAATATTTTGAATTTGCATAAGGAGCATATGGTGCAGTCTAGTTGACTTGCGTAGAATAAGCTACTTTTCGTCAGATTGAAACAGAGCGATTAATGACCGCAGGCAATTTAACTATATTTCAAGTTAAACTATAATTGCAAAGTGTTCTTTGCTTCTTATTTCCTATACTAGCCATTCCCTCATATATTCCAAAATATTAATTACACTGTTAGCAGATAAGTGTAGCAAGCCTGATTACAATTTTCTTTCAGAAATCCGGGAGGGGTTATAATATTCTTTGCGCTAAATGATCACTTTTAATTTGATAGAAGAACCATCAGGAATTACAAAGAATTTGAATAGTTGAGAATTTCTAGATCAACAGAAAATAGAAAAAATGAGAAGTGCACCTTAGCTTTTTTGCATACCTGATTTATGGTACTCTCCAGTAAAAACTACATGCTGTAATTAGGGCCATTGCTGATCTTTTCTACCTTTCTACATTATTCTATGTTATAATCAAAGAAAACACGTGCTAATTATCTGCAACAAAATATTTTTATTAAAAATTGTAGCTATTTGGACACCAAAAAGTGAGACACCTTGAGAAGCGTTTAGACAATGTTATAGGCTCATTTTTTGTGAAATGCAGCCTGCTACGCTTCTCCAGAACAATATTGTATATCTGGGAAACCTATGAAATATTCACTAGTCGGTTGAATCTAATTCAGCCAAACCTGAATATCTTTTCAATTAATCAATTGTCTTTCCTCGATACAGAGGGAAGTTATGGAACCGCAGAATTTCCCAAAAGAGAAGGACGTGCATGCGGTGATTGCTCTCTAGAAAAGGTATGAGAACGGACAGTTAGTTGGGTTCGTGCTGCTCTCAGGAATGCAATTAATCCAACAACAGCTCAGTAAAAACAGCTTTTTTCCACATCTAATTATCGTTGCACCGGAGTAAAAAAATGTGGTGAATGTCTTCCGCTTGAATCAAGCTTTTGCATGACTTTTGCTTTGGATTCCAACCGGTTGTCAATTCTGCTGTAGTGGACTTTTCGGTATATTATCTGATGGGCTAAGTGGCAATTACACTTTATTATTCTTTATACAGTCTATCTACTACGGTTTTCCTGGGGCCAATGCTAAAAGCAGAAGTCATCTTTCGTGTGCTGGTGCTACATTGAAAAACTTCGCTGTGTCTAAACCTTATTGCTTTCGCTATACATTTTTCGTCTTATTTTTTAAAAAGGCACTTTGAGCCACTTTTTGAGCAGTATGGCCAACCCGACTGGCAGAGAATGGGTGTCCGTTGATCTGACACACTCTGATTATCCTCAACGCTTATGGCAAGAGATTCGCCTTCAGTTGTCTTTGCCTTTGGATGACATAAAAGAGAGGTTGTATAAACGAGTTGGAACACTACCACCAAACATGATATTATTTTTGATTGATAGAAAAAATCCAAACTTACGCTTACCTCTTAGTGATAATGACCTGACGCTGGGAGATTATGGTTGCCATAATGGAAATATTATACATATTGATGACTCTAGCTCAACGAATGCCAGCATTCTGGAAGAGGAAAAGCTTCTTGCTGATAAATCTACAAAGCACACTATTTCCGAAGAGGCTTATAATTCACAGAAAAATACCATGAGAGCATTTTTGAAGCATATAAGAGCTCAGCGTCCATGGGCACCAGCTGCTGAAAGCAGGAGTGACGAAACAGCACTGTTAGAAGACGCTCTTGCACGTTTTCCAATCAATGCTCGATGTGAAGTACAACCTGGAAGTCGGAGAGGAGTAGTAAAATACGTTGGTCCTGTATCGAGTAAAGGAGCTGGAAAGATATGGATAGGTAAAGTTTTATGAGTGAGAACATTTAGGAATTTTCATGAGTTTGGATAAATATTTGCATTTGAAAATGTTTAGAAGATAGCAAGAAGGAAAGTAATTGTGGTATTCCATGGTAGATTTCAAGTTGAAGTATACATTTACACAGGTTTCTAAAAGTTTTCAGCTTCATTGGTTTTAGAATATAGAAGTTACTGCACCATCCAAAAGTAATTTTATGCTGATCCTATGTGTCGATATGATGCTTTAAGGTGTCAGTTTAGATGAGCCTCTAGGGAATACCGATGGTACTGACAAAGGAATTCAACTTTTTAGCTGTAATGGAGATAAGTATGGGCAATGGTCTAGACAGGATGATGTGCAAATTGGAGATTTCCCGCCTGTAGATCCTTTTGATTTAGTTGAAATATGATGCTAGATTTCACAGTTTTCACAAAATCAAATGACGATGAAAACTTGTCTTTCTAACTTCTGTTTAGTGTGAAAGAAAAAATAATTAGAATTAAATTTGTTAAGCTATTCAAAGTATGCTAACTACATATTTGCGATTCTATCTGATAAACTTTTTGAGAACGTGAGTGAATTTATGCTTTTAATTAGTACTCTCACAATTATTATTCCGGGGTAGTATGCTATCTGCTATGAATTTTCTCCTTGTTTCTATTCAAAGTGTGGATGTTCTAATATGCCTAATTTGATTTATACAAAGAAATCTGATCACTCAAACAATATATTCATAGCAACAATCTCTTCGAGCAGGTTATTATTTTAAATATCGAGTAGAAAAATTTTTATGCACTTTACTGGGACATTGAACGTGAAAGTAATGCCGTAACTGAATAGGCCCTGATTGAAATGTGAATGGCGTCTTGATTCTTTATAATTCTGGAATATTATGGAATGTCAGTGTTGAAAATTATCGTAAGGATAACAGCCTATCCCCAATCCTGCGCACGTAGGTTAATACTTGTTTATATTTCATGCTAGTTTGTTTTTATTTGAAATGGGTAGCTGGGTGCGACAATCTATTTTCTCTACAGTTGGAAGCGTAAAATAGGGTTGGATGTACGCGAGGCAGGCTCTTTTCTATTTAACTTGATAATGGAACAGAATGACAACTTAATGCGGCATGACTTGCTGATTTTGATAGATTGGGAAAAGCATCTTGTGGGAAGGCAATTACAATATTGCCCTTATCATCAACAACGTCTATCTCCCCAAGTTTATCTCATTCAGTGCGAATATCTCCTTGCTTGATTGTTTACATGTAAAAACGAAAAATGCACAGGTTAATAGTGTATTTTGCCGAAATGATGACCAGTAAAGTTAAAAATCAAAATCGAGCTACAAAAAATATCCACTGACTGCTCGATATTTATTGTAAGACAAAACAAAACGGGAAGCAAGAATAGATGCAAAAAATATTCTTTGATGGTATACAGAGGGAATCAAAAAACGTAAATAGACTTGACTTCATTTTAATTCATTATTTTGATTAGCTGATTATCATACTGAAAACAAAGAATTATACTGCGATTTTCGCAAAGCACGAATGAATTTGCATACATTTCACATGAAATGTAAACGAGCTATTGCTCATTTGGCCGATCGAATAAGATCCCGGCCGAAATAGAAGTAGAGTATAGGGTGTTGTAGAAGGAGTAGGCAATAGTTACTTAGTACTTGTAATTTAATACCCTAAATTAGTCGAGATGAGGAGAATGACTACTTTTATGATGAAATCCTAGTTACGCTCTCTAAACAGTGAACTCTTATAACTCCCCCCCTTCACTTGTGGGATTGGACTGTAGAATGAAGTCTAATTAATGCAGATGAG
>JADAQX010001111.1:0-14076 GCA_015476325.1 Cardiosporidium cionae | reverse complement strand
ATGCATGATATATATGAGGTAACATACCAAAAATAGTGCATTAATATTGCGTTGAGTATTTGCTAGAAATGTTTTAAGATGAGTGGCTCACAATGAATACAGCGTCGCAGGGAGCACTACCGAAACTTCATAATTCGATGCATGAGTTCTTGTCATCAGGTATGCAGGCATTGTAAAAATGAATACTTATTTCATATTCCGCAGCAAGTAGTACGAAAAATTACATAGTATGCAAATTTGCGCAAAGTTCAATGCAACGAGCTACATTATTCTTTTGTGTTCAGATCGATTCTTACCCTTAGGCTACACTATAAAAACAAAAGTGGCAGTGACGGAAACAAAACTTAGGTGTCACTTTTAGTACTATGCATAGTCTTTGTAGTACGGAAATCAATTGCATAATTAAAAATAAGAAAGCTTCAGCGAGCCGAACGGTAGTATTTGTCTTTTTTCAATTTGTGATAGAATAGATGACGCAAAGCAACGAGATTTATCGGCTTTTTTCCGATTTTGTTCTTACTGTTCCTTGTTCCTGCTTTTTCTATCTAAATGTATTTACAGTAAGCGATTCTTTCTCTTTAATTGATATTTAGCAATAAAAGTCATCTCTGCTTACAACCATTAATGAACTTAGCCATGACTATGAACTACTACACTGGTAATATTTCCAACCTTTTCTCTCATGTTGCTGTATGTCCATGATTTCTATTTCGAATTTTATTTGCTCCAAGCTGCTGACTCGATTTCTCCGTTGTATTCGAAAAAATGGATACAAATATATCTGTAATGAGGGGTTTTCGTAATAATACAATTGTTACAATATCTCTTCCATTAATGCTTGCATGGAGTAAAGTTGGATTAGTATTCCTGCATTTATATGCATGGCTTCTTTCATTGTATTCAAGTTTTTTTCTGCTGCTCTACGTTGCGTTGAGAGGGAAATTATTTTCAATAATTACAACGAACATAAAAATACTAAGCGAAACAAACGATGCTTAAAAACATTTTTTATGCATTCTGCTGCAACTTTAATTTGAATTTACGATTTTTCCTTTTCTCCGTTTATCACCGTGAAATTCTTCTGAAAACTGGAGTTTGCAAAAGGACAAACACTCGTAGCAGAAACTATTTTAAATCAATGTGGCTTTTAACATAAAACGGTGCAACTGCAATCTCTAGCTAATGCTGTATAGTGAAAATAGACTAAAAAAAGCTAGGACGTTAGTTTTGCAAGGTTGCCACTAGTCTGCAGAAAATTTATTGCAACCTTTCCACGATCGAAGGAAATGACTGCTTAAGTGCTTGCATACCATAGAAAAAGAAGAGGCTAAGAATTTCAATTATTAATGATTTATCCTGTGCTGTACAAACTTTCATCCAACAGCACGTAGCCAATGTCTCGTCCCGTAATTCTCCGTGCAGTGCTGCACGATTAATGGTAAAGACTTGCCAGCCGGAATTGCACCAGTGCAAAAGATCTTACCGTGATAAATTGGATTCCCTTTTTGATCTTATATCCATCAGCATTTCTATTTCTTTCACTGATCGTTTTGCAGTTCGAAAACGTTGCCGAAAATTTCGCAGTCTTCGATTATTGAACGTTTCCTACAGATGAGAAAACATTCTGCAAGCAATCGTCAATTTCTTTCGTAGAAATTACTCCATTGGTTTCATCTGGATTGTATATTGTCCTCTGTGTATCCTGGTGTCCAAGACAAAATGGTAAATTCATGCCTTTGCACATGTAAATCTGTGCAGTGGTGTTTGGGGTATAGGTAGAGAATAACAAGCTGGTATTGTGGGTGCTTCCATTCTCCTGTGAAGCATTCTCCTTTACTGAGTAGCGTGAAACATAAAGATGCATTCCCTTAAACTTTTATATGGCTTTATTTCAGAAAGTTTTTTATGTCGAACATCGCATAATTGATATGCATTGCACAAAAATGAATTGATGGCTATTTTCTTTTCTGTATCTAAAACGTGCAAGTTTTCAAGCGACATCGTAACCGTGCAGCCCACGTAAATGTATTCCTTTCACGATATCTTTTGTACCTCTCTTTGGTTGTTTGCTTTTTTGTGTTGAGCAAAAATCACCTTTTTTTTCAAAATGCATGCGAATTCTACACTAATACTCGATACGGTAAAAGATATATTACATGCGCTTTCACCTTTTACCTTGCATTATATTGTAGTCTCACGCTGCTATTGAAGAAACATTAAACCGAATTAAGACACACAAAGGGGTGTCCGGAGTCGTTATTGTAAATGCGGAAGGTGTAACGCTGCGCTCTACACTTGATACTAAAAGTACCGCACAATATGCCTCAATCATTTCCGAACTTTCTTTCCGTGCACAAAACCTTATACAGGATTTAGATCCTCAGGTAGGATAATTATGTGTTGATGAGATTAACCGATTATTTAAGAAAAGGTAATCGCTTTTTAATGGCATCCTCTGCATATTGGGATGTAGATGGTGTTGGAAATAATGCACATTTGTATACTCCATTGATGTTTTTGTTCTATGTGTAGAATGATTTATCGTTCTTGCGAATTCGCACTAAGAAGCATGAGATCATGGTGTCGCCTAGTAAAGAGTTTCTCCTCATTGTTATACAAGATCCTAACGCAGATCAAGAGGGAAGTAAATGAATGCTACAAAGATAAATGCTTCTATGACTCAGCCTGTTGTTACAAGTGAACAGGGTATAAGACAGAAGCCAAAAAATATCGTTCTGGTATGGCGAATACAGGGATCGTGCAGATAGATATATTACTTTTATTTCGGTTTCTCTACATTGATATCGAAGCTGCAATATGATTTACCCGTCATCCTATGCGGCATTTCCTGATTAGATAATCATACTTGCAGCTATGCTTATGCAAGTGTTTCTGGTGTATAGTCACGTTTTTAATCCTTAAAATTATTTTCCTTTTTTGCTGCCATATTAAACGAATGTTCTTCATTATGAGAACTGCATTGAATGACTGCAGTTTCTCTTACCATCGCTAAAATCTACATACTGTCCACTCTTTGTGTATCATCACATCCCTCACCACGTTATTCAATGCTGTTCGCACTTCTTCTCACACTGATTGCACTAATTTTGTAAAAGATGAAGTACCACTTTTGTATTGAAAGGAAAATGAGAATGCTAACAATAGGACACTTTCTCTTTCCTTTTGCTTGAGAATGGACGTAAATTCCGAAGCTCGCTCATGTTAAAAAAACGTAGCTTTCGTTATAAATGTTATGGCCCTTATAAAAAGGGAATGCTCTGATATGCGAAAAGACAACTCAATTTAGAGTTCTAAGCACTTTTGTACCTTGTAAAACAAAAAGAAGCAAGAGGTGATTACATCTAAGTTTATAAGGCGCGGGGAAATTGTCGAAACATCATAGTGCATCACCATTTTAGGATAGTCCATGTTGTTCTTCTAATAATTAAAGAAACAAGGTAGTTACTAAAAGCATTTATACTACCCACTTAGATTCGTGCTGCAAGCGTTTGAAAAGAACAATACTTTGCGCAAAAAATTTAGTGTATAGGCCAGTTCAATCTAACTATGATTGTTGGGCTATCCTGGTGAAATTGTGCAAATGCGCGTAGGCGCACACACCAAGCCTTTCCCGTGTAGTTAGTTCACTGGCTATACTGAGAAACGAAATTTGTTTAATTCGCTGGCAGATTGATGATTAAATTTTTTCATCAGAACGTAAAACAAGAATTTGAGGCAGAAACATTTTTTGAAATCTCCATTGAGGACGAATTACTTTTCGAAGTTTCCATACCACCCATAAATGAATGGGCAAAAATAAGAAGAGCCATGCCGACACAACCAATTAAACGAAGTGTGTGCGTCACCTATCATTGCCTTACAAGCGTAATTTTGTGCGTCACCTATCATTGCCTTACAAGCGAATTTTATGTGATGGTATCTACACGTCTGGAATGGCATAAGACGTAACCATTCTCAAACCAAGTAACGTTTTCTCAAATCGCCGCATAGAAAATAAAAAAGGTCATGCAAGAAATATTTTTTGTGTGCCTGTAAAAAGCCGTTTACCTACTAATACGTTATAAAATCCTCAAAAAAGTTGACAAATCCTCATTACACGTGTGCAATTTACTAGTTATCTACTCTAATTTATAATCTTAAATTTGTAACCATTTTCTCAATATCTTCAAGATCATTCGATAATTCTGATATTTCACAGCTGCACACAGTAAGCACACAAGGCGTTATCCATTCGCTGGAAAAAATTAGCTTAAAATTGAAGTGCGTGTATATACACCGAAATCGCACGCTTTCAAACTATAAAACAGTTTTGCTTTTCTCTCTAAGCATCCTTATCAATATCATTGCTCCCCTTCTAATAAGTGTGATTATCACGAAATATGGTCGCATGCACTGCACACATCGCGAGAGTGGTACTCTACTTAGCAATATACACGTACAAAAAAAATATCCATACTTGTAGAACGAAGCAATCTGAGCAATTAACGGTAATTGATGCCGATGAACTAAATTAATAGCAATTCCCTTCAAACCGAAACGGCCTGTACGACCAATCCGATGAATATACGTCTCCTAAATAAAGACAATGTAAAAAATAGAAAAAAATGCAGCTTCAGTATATGTTGCCTGAATTTCTCATATATCAAAAAGTATGACGCCACTTTTATGCAATGAAGCGTTATTTCCATATCCATGACACATAGCACTCTTTTATAACACATGAACTATGTGCCATTGTTAACACGTTAAAGCAACTGGAATTGCAGCAATAAAAAATAAACGACAAAAAACAGGGGAGGGTCCTCCACGGCTGCAAATTGCATTCGCTTTGACACTCTACGCGACAATACAATCCATCATGCTTACCATACTGACGGTTATATTGCTGCCTTGAAGTCGTCCCTGATATTCCAAAGGTAAATCATAATTGATAACCAGCGTAACCTAAAATCAAGAGAAAAATTTCACCTTTTTTTTGGAATGTACACATGAAACAGCTGCAATGTGACTACACTAACACAATTAAGCCATGATGATGTACCCATCATTCGCATCAATTTCCCGCCGCTATAGCAACACATTTATGACAGCTACCACAGACTACGAAGAGGCAATCCCCTTCTTCAAAAATTGCTCATGCTTACGGAGTGCCCCCTTTAATAAAATTTCCGGCTAGATTCAAACAACAATCAAACACACGCCACACCGCATTCTCAGAATTATCACTTCTCATGTTTCCTAATCCATCTTTCCTCATGCTCTCATTGCTTTTCCTCGCATCAGACCCTTCAGTCCACATCGAGCAGCTTTTCTGAACTCTCTCTCACTCTTCTTTGATGTATTCAAGCCAAAAATAAAAACAGAGTGAGAGAGATCGGTTCCTTTGGTATTTCAGAACACACACAGATACAAGGAAAAAAAAATATACTTTACCAAGGCATGTAAAGTGCGTAAATCTTAAACATAGTAAAAAAAGGAGGAAACATACATTGTTTTACTTTTTTATAATCACTAAAAATAATCCAAATGAGTTCTTAAAAGCATGCGAAGAAAATACCTGAGGAACATCAATGCCTCTGGATAGAACATCTGTACAGATGAGTACTTTTGTTTCACCCGCTCGAAATTCGGACATGATACGATCCCTCATACTGTGCTCCATTTTCTCTGGGCCACTGGATTGAGTTCCACAGATCAACGAAATCGCATGCCTGTAAATATATAAGAAGAAAGGAAGGGTTGTTGTAACCTCTCTCTCTCTCTAGTACTTACAAAAGCAAGAAGATACACACACTGGAGGCGCAGGCTCTAAGGAGAGATCATTAAAAAGAAGAAGTAGAGAAGAAGAGTTTACTGCCCAGAGTTAAAATGCGTGTAGCCTTTGGGGGGAAGGGGAGGCCAGTGTAGAGAGAGAATATGAAAAAATGCATGTCAAAAAAGAAGTAAGACTTTTAAAAAACAAATGTGAAAATACAGAAGAAAAAATCTCACAGAAGCTCAGCACTTTTTTTTTTTTACACTCCAAGAAAAACCATTTGTTTAAATATTTTCATTATATCTATAAAAAGCTTGCTGTAAGAACTCTCTGCACTTGCCTAAACATGCATCCTGGAATGAAGAGGTCCTCAAGATCTGCCATTCTCTCCTCCCATCCTTTTCTTTATTCAATCACTCAACTGTAAATGTATTGCTTGATTCCTGCAGGAATTTGTTCTCATAGACGTCTCTATTCTTTCTCTAACACAGTTTGTTATCTTTTACGTATCCTATTCCTTCCTTTCTCAATTTCTCAGCTTTCTTCTATCTACCCCTATTCACACCCTACCCCACAGTCTTCATTCGTAAGGCCAATTCAAAAGCAGATTTTCTACTTTTAACAAAAATGACGGATTGACCAATCGTCATGGAACCATAAAGATCAGAGAGTAACTGAAATTTGCTGTCTTCATCCGTGTACATCATATAAAACTGTGAGACACTTTTTAAAGAAAGATTTTCCTTCTCAACCTACAAAAATACACCCATGTAATAGAAACAGCAGTCCTATATCTATTTCTTTGAAAGTTATTTCTAGATAAAATCGTCCATATTCACATACCCAAAAGCGTTTTAGCAATGCTAGAAGAGAAGGGAATACAGGCTATATAAATATATACTAGGAGCACACTTCTAATTTAAAGTCAGACTGCATTACTGTTTTATTCACATTTTTCAGATGCAACGTTCCATAGCTTCCTCTTCTTTCTAAAATCCTCTGTGTTATGTCTAAATGTTTTCTTTAAAGCATTTTTATCCTTCTACGTTTTGTTTCCTATTCTAATTTTTGCAATTTCAAGAGTCATTTTCCATATACTTATTGGAATTCTACAAGGATCTTAGAGTGTTAGAGAAGAAATAACTTCAGACAAAGAAGAAAGACTACAGAAATGTGAAAACAATAGCCATTTGTTTATAAATAAGACGAGACAAACCTCTCAACTTTCTCCTACAATGACGTCATCTTTCTCTCAATTAAAAAATCTCTACACATATTCCTCACATTTCCTATAAAAATGAAGAAGAAGAAGAGAAAAAGAAGAGAAGAAGAAGAGATTCAGACAGGTGAAGTAAAATTCTTACGTATGACTCTAAATTGCATCTTCTCCTTCTCAAATGTTTTTCATCTAAATCGTGTTTAGCATATATATATATATAATAAAAAAATATAATTTCCCTACCGTTATTTTACTCGCATTTGGAACCATCGATACAGCAAAATCCTTCACTTCATCCGGAAAAGTTGCAGAAAATAATAAAATTTGAAGAGGATTACGAAAACATCGGCGAATTTGCTGTACTTGTGTTCCCATATTATTACGACGATCAATCATTTCATCAGCCTCATCCAACACAAAAAGTTTTATGGACTGCAAAATGATGAGAGAAGATTTCTTTTTTAAATATATTTTTGATTAAATAATTTCTTAAGTATATTCCATTTTTTTTTTTAAACAAAAAATTGAAAATTTTTTTGGGGGGAGCGGTGTACGTACACACCAAGAATGAACATAAAGAATGCATTTTCTATACATAAAAAAAAGAGGCTAAATAACTGATTCGTATACATCGACACTCCTATAGATTTAATTTACTCTTGGATTATGAATTCGATGGAAAAAAAAAATGGTGCATTCTTTTTGAGTAAAACGGCTGGCAATGTGTTGGGAGTGTGTAGATTTACTTGTAATCCTTTCTTTTAAAATATTGAAATAAAATATCCACTTCTTTCTGACTCTCTCTTCCACAAACAATTCTCTTCCCACACTTCTTTCGTGTATGGCCATCCTTCTCAATGCAAAGGCTATCCTCTCTCAATTATATTCTCAAATTTGGCTGGAAAAAACAAGATAACATAGAAAAACACTAAATTCTTTTCCTAACTTGAAGAGGAAGAATGCGACGTTTTATTAAATCTAATGTTTTTCCAGGTGTACCCACAACAATATGTGCACCGGATTGACTTTTATCTATGAGGAAAAAAAAAGAGAGAATAAAATGAGAATAAAAATTGGAGAACTTAATAAAACGTATGCATTTACACATTTATATATTTCTCTTCATTCCCCTTCTTTCATTAGGCTACACTCCATCCACAACCATACAGAAGTACTACATTCTTTTATAAAAACATCTCCCATTATCCAAAATATACACATATTTGTCTCTTTCTTTCTTGTTAGATTTTCTTGCATACTTTAGTTGTTACAGAATTCTTCTCAGGGATTCATTTCATTCAAGTATTTTGGATTTCTCTCTCTTAATGCTTCATCACCTCTTCGCAGCATCTCCTTTTGTCATCATCATCTCTCCTTTTCTCATTATCTCTCCTCTCATCATCATCTCTCCTCTCTTCTCATCATCTCCTTTTGTCATCATCATCTTCTCTCTCCTCTCATCATCTCCTCTCTCTTCTCATCATCTTTCCTCTCTCCTTTCCTCTCCTCTCTCCTCATCATCTCTCCTCTCTTCTCATCATCTCTCATCTCTTCTCATCATCTCATCTCACCTCACATCATCTCATCTCTCATCATCATCTCCTCTTTCCTCATCATCATCTCACCTCTCATCATCTCTCCTCATCATCTTTCCTCTCTCCTCATCATCTTTCCTCATCATCTCATCTCACCTCTCATCATCTCTCCTCTCTCCTCATCATCTTTCCTCTCTTCTCATCATCTTTCCTCTCATCATCTCTCCTCTCACCTCTCATCATCTCTCCTCTCTCCTCATCATCTCTCCTCTCTCCTCATCATCTCTCCTCTCACCTCTCATCATCTCTCCTCTCTTCTCATCATCTTTCCTCTCTTCTCATCATCTTTCCTCATCATCTCATCATCTTTCCTCACCATCTCCTCACTCTCACTCTCTCTTTCTCTCTCAAAAAGAAATACATATAAAAAAGAACTTACAAATTTCATTTTGAGGTACAGCCAAATATGTAAGAAGTTGTGTATATTGACCCAATTCTTCAATAACTGTTGTAATTTGACGAGCTAATTCTCTTGTAGGACATAAACAGAGAGCCTGCATGAGAGAATGCATATCAAAGGGTGAGCAAAGATTTTAAAAATTTGAAAAAAGTAGGAGATATACAGAAAAGAAGAGAGGATGAGGAGGGAGCAAAAGAATTCTTTAAAAGAGAGAGAAATATATTTGTAGGAGTTGTAAACACATCCCTATATACTCCGAATACATTCTTTCAAAGGATATATCTTTAAATGCTAAAATCTGTTGAATTTTTGAATACACTGTAATAATAGTCTCTACTAAAACCAATGAAAAACAATGAAATAAATTACAAATTAAACAAACTATAAAAAGCAATAGCTAATAGAACAACAAGAGAAACATCAAATAATTTAGAAATCTTCCAAATAAATTTTCAAAAGGACTCCAAAAGCATAAAAAATAGAGTGAAAATCAACGTTAAAATTCATAAAGAGGCATTCCCTCTATAGAGAATACTCCTTTTCCTACAAAAAACAAAGAGAGAATTCTCTCAAATATATACATTCCACCAAAAAATAAAATCTCCATCACCTTGAATATACTATCATTTTTTACTTCTAAGATTTTAAACAAAAATTTAGAGTGTATTTCTCTCTCTCTCTTTCAATACAACAGTAGATATCGTCTACTTGGACAAAAAAAATAAAAAAGAGGTGTAAATATCGTACAGGAGATGCGTTGAAGGAGAGAGAAGTGAGATGAGTAGAGAGAAATGAGATGAGTAGAGAGAAATGAGATGAGTAGAGAGAAGTGAGATGAGTAGAGAGAAATGAGATGAGTAGAGAGAAGTGAGATGAGTAGAGAGAGAGAAAGAGATGAGTAGAGAGAAGTGAGATGAGTAGAGAGAAATGAGATGAGTAGAGAGAAATGAGATGAGTAGAGAGAAATGAGATGAGTAGAGAGAGAGAAAGAAAGATGAGTAGAGAGAAATGAGTAGAGAAAGAGAAAGAGATGAAATAGAGACACAGATGCGTAGAGAGATAGAAATACTCTCTATCTTATTTTTTTATCACAAAAACTAAAATAGAAAGCAATACTTCCCCCCAAGTGTATAAAAACACGTTCTCTTTCATTAGTATAAAAAGAAGAGAAGGTATAGAAGTAAAAACAAACTTGAGGTTCTCGTTTTTGAAATTCCAATTTGCTCAGCATACAAAGAGCAAATGTAGCCGTTTTTCCAGAACCATTCTGAGCTTGTCCAATCAAATTTTCTCTGTCATACAACATCAATAGAGGAATAAACATTGAATACTAAGAAGATGCTGGAATTAAGAAAGAAAGAAAAAACCATCAAACAAAATGCTATTAAAATTGAAAAAAAATAAACAAAAGGATACGAGTATTAAAAATAAAATAAATTCATCCACTTTAAAGTATAAAAAAAATTTGCCTTACGATTCTAATAAAATGAGGGGGAGAGCTGCCGCTTGAATTTTTGAAGGTTTATTAAATCCTTTCTGATAGATACCCTTCAGTAAGTCACCAGAACTGAAGAAAGTAAGAAGAGATAGCAAAAAATAAGAAAGAGGTGAATCATTCGTATTCATAAAAACTATAGAAACAAAGAATAACAGAGATATACTAAGAAGAGGAAGACATCCAAACACATCTTTAAAAAATTTTGAGAAAAGGATGCATTTTATAAACAAAAAAATCGAGAAAACTTTAAATCTTTTCAATCCTCTCCCTCCTTTTGTGAAAAAAAAAATATATAATACTATAGAAATCCATACACAAACGATAGATATAGAGGAAGCAGCAGAGAGTGTTCATTAGCCTCTAGAGACTGTCAAAATAAAAAGAAGAAGAAATAAATAAATTTTATATAATTGCATGGGTCAAAATACTTACAAATTTAATTTCTCCCAGCTGGTGGCAGCCACATAAGCAGAATCGCCATCTGCACGTTCGACGGCCACAATAGCACTGAAAAAAAGAAATATTTTATTAAAATTCACAAAAATATAAATGAAAAAACATCACAGAGGGGGGCTGTGTAAAAAGGAGAAATTTCTCTCTTTCTTCTATAAAAATGGATAAATTCCCTTCAATACTCCACCTGTGTCCCTCCAAAAAAAAAAAAATAAATAGAAGGAAACAAATAGAATAAAAACTATTTTCTGTAACACACACAGAGACTCCAAATCGATGAAAAAAAAAATTGTATTTTCTTCACACACTATCAAACGTAAAAAATTTGGAAATAAAAGAAAAATTAAATTCAATACAACCTACTCTACTTCTGATAAATGGGTATGCTTCTCTTCTACAAAAACTTGCGATTTAGGAGCAGCCATCGAAGAAGCTTCGGAACCATATAATATTTTTGGTGTGACAATTTGACGATCAATAGCTATAAATAAAAATAAGTTAAATATATATATTTTATTTATCAACAAACGAATAAGAGGAAGTAGAAAGAAGAGTGACACTAGAAACAACAGTAAATGGCATTTCAAAACGATCTATAAAAATGGAAAGAAGGTCATGAAATGAAACTCTTCCTTCATAGCAGGCTGCAAAAAACGTTTCCCTTTGGCTCGTATTTTTGATGTTTTGTTGGCTTCCTTCTCTCCTCGTTTACATGTCTATATGTCTACATTGAGTTATAGATAATGCTTTATTTGTGGCTATATATAAATAGCATAACTATAGTTTTGAATCTGCTTCGTCTTTCACCCATGCAATGAAGCCATAGAAAATCGAGGTAAACGATATGAGGATACAAAAGAGAGTAAAGGCGGTTCAAATAAAGAATTAAACGTAAAGATGTAAACACAACCCAATCATCCTGTTTCATAAACAAATCAACAACAAAAGAAAACTAACGCCTGTCGTTTCTATTTTCTCTCGTGAGAATCAGATTCAAATTTTAAAATAACAGAATGGGTTCTTTTTTCAATAAAATATGTGGTTCTCCTCATCCCACAGGAATGTCATGTTCATTGAACACATAACTCCTCCAATATAATTTCGATAAAGATACGGTGCATTGTAAATAGCCAAGTAGACGGGTACAAAAGAAATCACTATGGTGGGAGGACCATAACAACGCTAAAAAAGCAGCACTACTTGCATATCGATAAAACAATTTTAAACCAACCACAAAAATTGTGAGAGCTATAGTCATTAAGAAGAAGAAATGGTCCCACTTACACAAAAGCCTTCAAAATACTACTTTTATCGCACGTGGGATGAAATTGAATAGAAAAGAGTCGAGGAATGTATAAATAACATACAGATGCAATGGTTCAAAACTTTTATCCCTAAGGGTAAACGATAGATTTAAATAATTACCATTAGTGGCTTCTTCAAGATGCCCTTCTGCTGATATCTCGTAGTTTGCTTCTGCAGTCGGACTTCCCATGGCATGGCTCAGTAAGAATTGCTTTAACTTTTCCACACTGATGTCGTCCTCTTGTTCATTGCTCATTTGGTTTGGTCCCGCGGAAGAAGTTGTAGCCTTCGTGGTAGAAGAAATAGCCTCCATAAAGGAAATTTCCTTTGAATTGTTCATTGTAGCAAGACGTTTTAGTTAATCAAAATTTTGCTTTCACACATGGCTCACAATCGAAAGACGAATAATCAATCCGTACTCGGCAAGCTAAAAATATGCAAGAGACCTTCAAAATGGTCGTCAAAGAAAAGAGATGATCAAAAAATCGTCAAGCTGATACGATTGTTTCGCGGCAAGACAAGCCGCGGTGAACCCAGAGAAGTGATAGGGCACTGCGCAGAGGATATTAAAAGAGAAAAATAAGCAAAAGCGAGTACCCTGCTAATTTAATACACTGCGAAGATAAGATAAAAGAAAGTAATATAACCAAGGTAAAAAGAAAGGGAAAGTGTCTGCAGAGAGAGAGACTACAGGTGATGTATACTTAAATTGTTTTCCTTTTGAAAGGGAGACCAATGGCCTATCCAGTCAGCAAAAGTGGTCTGTGTTTTTACAAATCCCAAACTACAGTTAGCATATCGAACTAGTTCGCCATTGCTAGAAAGGAAGAATAGCACTTTCACAACGAACTCTGCTCAATAAATACCGCAATATGGTGAAATAAAACCGACTTGTGCAAAGGAAACTCAAAAAACTTTGCATCTTTCGGACACCAGGAAAATAGGGCATGGTAATTAGCGCATATGTAACATACAAACGAAATGCATAATATTGTTGTATACTTTTCGCAAAATATTTCACCTTGCTCTACTTGAAGTCTTATCAAATTAAGTATATTGTTACCATCGGCAACCGTATATCTTGTGTTATTTATTGCCATACCGTCAAATTCAAAAATGAGGGAGTACTGAATGAACAATTTATTCGTTTTGTACGTGGGTGCTAACAGACGATGGTTTAGAATCACTGCTAGGAGAGATATTGATCATAAATAATAATATACTCCTCTGATAATACTCATTTTTGAAAATTTAATGTTGTACCCTTTGCTGGTATGCTCAGAGAAGACCGTCTCAACAAGCTGTGCTGCTAAAATACTACAGATTTTCCCTTGTACTCTACAAGTAACTTTAACTGATCTAATATAAGGAAGACGTCTATTCTTCAAAGGAAGCCACTAGTATTACCAATTTTGTCAATACTTGACAAGATATTGCTAATTACTAAATCATCGCAGAAACCTTAAAGCAAGCTATAGATTCTATAAATATTGTGGAGAGTGATTGCATTGTACAGTAGCCTTCGCACCAAAACGACAAAGGAGGACCTCAAGAATAATTTTATTAGCAAATGTAACTTGAAGAATTAATCTTAACTTTAATCGTGAAAATTTTGCGTAGAGTTGAGTTTCCAGCGAATTTTTAAGAAAATCAATTTATTTTATAATGGAGTAGAGGTAATTGAATCATGCGTCGAATTATGCAGTTTCGGTAGTGCTCCCTGCGACGCTGTATTCATTGTGAGCCACTCATCTTAAAACATTTCTAGCAAATACTCAACGCAATATTAATGCACTATTTTTGGTATGTTACCTCATATATATCATGCAT
>JADAQX010000200.1:0-70071 GCA_015476325.1 Cardiosporidium cionae | reverse complement strand
AAAAAAAAAAGAAAAAAAAAAAAAAAAAAAAAAAACGAAACATCTCGAGACATTTCCATTTGTGGAGTTGAGAAAGACTAGATGAGGAGGGGGGTGGGGGGAAAGAGAGAGAGAGAGAGTGTGTGTGTGTTGAGAGTTGAGAGAGAGAGAGAGAGAGAGAAAGGGAGTTGAGAGTTGAGAGAGAGAGAGAGAGAGAGAGTGTGTGTGTTGAGAGAGAGAGAGTGTTGAGAGAGAGAGAGTGTGTGTGTTGAAAGAAAGAGTGTGTGTGTGTGTTGAGAGAGAGAGAGAGAGTGTTGAGAGAGAGAGTGTTGAGAGAGAGAGTGTTGAGAGAGAGAGAGAGTGTTAAAAGAGAGAAAGAGAGTGAGTGTTGAGAGAGAGAGAGAAATAAATTGAGAGAAAGAAGAGAAGATCATCGAGAAGTTAAAAGAGAACTGGCCGCATACTCATTGCAAAGAAAGAAGAGACAGACACAGAAAGCTGTTTCTTAAACAGAGTAGAGAAATAACTTTTTAAGCCATCTGTTCTCATTCTGTTCTGCAAAAGTGATCCATCACGTAAAGCAGAGAGTATGACAAATAGAGAAAAAAATTACACACACGTTACATAGAGAAGAGATAATAAAAGAAAAATCAAAGCCATACTAAGTACGTGGACCGTTGCGACTGCGGACGTAAAGGAGGATGAATGGATGCATTCGAAGTTCTTTCCCCATAAAATGGAACGACACCAGGAGTAACATAACCTGTCTATAGAATATTATGTACATGAAAAACAAATAGAGTTAAAAAATTGAAAGGCATACAAGAAAGCGTATAGGAGTGAAATTGAGAAGTGTAGACTAACTATTACATAGAAATTGAGAAGTATAGACTCCTACAGAGAAACAGAGATAAACATCCAAACAATAAATATTGAAATGGCTTCACTCGCATTCTCTCGTCTCCATTTTATGTTGATTTTCAAAAAAAAAATAAGGAGAAGGCCTCAAAGTCATGATAAGGAAATATACATGCCCTATTTTTAGACTATGAAAAGAATCCATAATCTAGGGAAAGTAAGAGGTAGAGAAACCATTGAAATAAATAGACTTGCATCAAAGAAAGAAATACGAGAGAAAAGAAATTGAGGAAAAAAGAACTGGAGAGAAGAAACCAGAAGAAGAAAAAAGATTAAACGAAAGTAATAGAAAAAAAATGTAGAAACAAACAAAGAGAGGGAGAAAAATGATTTTCATTATGAAACTTGAAGATAAACGTAAGCATTCAGTGGCATACACGTCCATTGCAAAGAAGGAGAGGGGAGAAGGAGGAGGGGGGAGAGAGGAGGGGTAAAAGTGCATAGAAACAATTCCATTCGTTTTCGAAGTATAACTGCATTTCAGAAACTATTAAAAACCCATTCTTACCGAAAATGAAGGGCCTCGGTTATCTTGAGAATGATGAGACGAAGTAGTATCGGAGCGCTGCATCGGAGGCTCACCTGAGGGAGCCCACGGTCGCTGCATCATTTGTGCAGAAGTTGGAGGAGGTACTGGAGAAGAAGAAGCATACCCAGACGATGAGAGGTGAGAAAAAGGCAGCGTTGCATAGGAAGGTCCGCGAGGAGATATGGAATGAGTAGGTGGAGGAGTTGCTTTCGGTAGAGATTCTGGATAACTTGGATAGTTTGATGTCTGTGGTGGAGGCCCAGCATTATATTGGTTCCCACCGGTCCATGTAGACTGCGTAGGAGGAGGCGGATGCATCTTTGAGGCTACCGAAGAAGGGGGAGGAGGAGGAACGGATGGGGTTTGGGAGGGATGGAGCATACGTGGAAAAGCAGATTGCGCAGGTTGCATGTAAGAAGGGTGCATGGGAGATGCTCCAACTGTGGAAGTCTCAACAGAGCTGCTTATTCTGCTTGATTCAGAAGGGGGGCGCGAACCATGTAAGTAGGTAGGCCGCTGCTCAGCAGATACATTTCTTTCAGGTGGATATGGGGTGTGCATGGAAGGAGAAGGTTGATGTGGCATGACATTGTTCTGAGGAGGGTATCCGGCAGACGGTAGACCACCGGTGGGTGGCGGTGGTGCCATAGCAGGAGCACCTGGAAAGGGTGAACGTGGAGGACCACCTGGAAGCGCAGAGGGCGGCATTCTTCCTGCAGGAGAATTTCCATAAGGCATTGTTTGATTTTGGCTCGCAGCACTGGAGAAAGGAGGACTTGCACCGACAAGAGGAGGACGAGCGAAAGTTGCTGGTGTGGGCGTACCATAATTCGTGGATCTACCCGACATTTGATTAACTTGCTGATGAGAAAAAGGCGGTGGAGGCCGTTTATTATAAATTGGCTCCACTGGTAGATTCATGGCCATCCCTGGTCCAACAGGTAATCCATTACGTTGATTATTGCTCATTGCAATTGGTCTCCCTGCAGGCGGTGCTGCAGCTTGATCGGCTGGTGTTACAGGGGGACCCTGCAAATGAGGAAAGCGCGTTTGCATCGCAAACAAAGTCAGGTAGAAAACTACTAATACTTCTGACGAGCGTGCTTCTAAAAGTAGGTGGTAGGAAAATACGAGGAAAGGTGTTTGAACGAAGTTAGTGCTATCTCCGAGAATATTCACACAGCTAGTATACTTGATTATTAACAAATATCGAAAAGCAGATTGTGATTGAGGCGGCGTGTATGCAGGATTTGATAGGAAAGTGCTAATGGATTCTAAATATCACGATCAGACAAGTGACCTCCGTCACTTCCGTGAACTAGGGTTACTCTGAGGAGATTGTTTTGGTAGGGTGAAGGAGGGTTGATACAGTTAGGTTTTTTTAAATAGATATTTTAAACAAGTAATTGTTATTGCAGAGACTACTTTTTTGGGTGCAGCAATACTGTGGCCTTTTTGTAAAAACAAATCCTAATTAACGGATTGTCATTTGGACGAAAACGAGCATGACATTCAACAAGAATCTCCGGGCTTGTACCACATGTACCCGTGTGTCCTCTAACCTAAACCTTGAAATTGCCTGCAATAAAATGCAATACATTAAGAATACTTACCGATTTCATAACCGGGTAAGCGTAAGGAACAACACAGGTGTTATCCCACGCCGCCATGCGGAATCTACTTTCATTTTACAAGTGTCGACAACCAACCATCTGCTATACATACTATGCATGCTAACGCACGAAGTTCGCATGTTTGCTTATGTTTCCAATTCCAATGCGGTGAGCAAGTTGCTTAAGAAGTTTCCAAATTAGTTAAAAAGTTGATAAATGCTATACTTTACGTATTTTCCTTGTAGAGTTTATCTGGTTAAGGCTAGGATAGTTTGGCAACTGTAGGCTAAGTTTGGCAACTTTAGGTATGCAAACACGAGTATTCTTAAATACTTACTTGGAATGGACAGGAATAAACGCTGAGTTTCTTGTAAGTTCCAAAAAGCAATGAGCTACGTATAATTTCCAGAATGCAATAAAACAGATGCAGAACTCAGCAGAAACATGTATAGAAGCTAGGGAGAAAATAATCAAATTAAAACGAGTAAATCACCATTCTTCAGCACCCTAATTGGTCATTTCATGAATGATTTGGAGAGTTTGTGCTGTGGATGTTGAACGGGGATTTGGGCATGTAACAATGGTTTCTCTTATATACTATGCTTAATTGTATTATGCCTTGTCGGGAACCCACAAAGACCATTTCCTGTCGAGCTACCACAAATTTTAAAAAACTGACAATTGATCCTCTCCATGGTCGTAATTTCAAGGTTGTTTTCATTGAAAAGCTACGCAAGCAAAACTTTACAATGCTCAAATGGAGTATGCATAAGCCCGAAAATGAATAGGATAAAAAGCAATCTCCTATAGTTCACATAATTTCACCACAACCAACAAATCGCATCAGGTTTTTTTCTACACCTATCATAATAGAAAATGCCCGAAAAGTTGGAATTTTAAGTAGCCTCCAAAATCGATAATCAGCTCTTTGAAGTGTGCGAAGCATCCTTTTTTGGCCTATTTATTTTCATGTTCAAAAATTTCATTTTAACACCAACTGTGCTTGAAGATTAAAGTAAATTTCTTTCAGTTCTCCCCGAATGACACAATATTGTACCACTAAAAAACATAAACTTATTCTGCAATGGGATATTCTAAAATGGTTTTATCGTTATTAAAATTAATTTGTTGTAAGAGTAAGTTACGGTATCATCCCTTGCCGTCTAGTTGTTTTGCTTGAAACTTTGCTTTTAAAATTGATGTAAATTACAACAAAAATCAATAAAAATCGCAAGGGCTCACACTCCCCGTATAGAAAACAGAAAATCATGAACATAAATTAGAGTGCATTTTAAGGCAAAAAGAGATGTTTCAATTTTCTTCTATATTGCTGTGCACTCTTTCCATCTTATACTTTGCTTCAGTAGAAAACAGTAATGATAGCAATATATTTTACAATGCTTTATTTGATTGATCCTAGCAGCTTTCTGCCCTACACGTAATTTCACACGGCTACTCATCGAGTATCGAATGGTTGCTGGGGCCCGTACTTATTGGAATGCTTTTATGGCATTACATGTAAACAGAAAAAAATACAGTTTTTTTTGCGTGCTCAGATATAATTCCTACGAAAAATCAGATTTAGCACATTCGTTCAGTCTGTACGTAAGCACAAGATCGTACAGTTCACATACTCCAATAGATAAGTATTCAGCCGTCCATATTACGAGTTTGTGAGAGAGGAGCGCAATGCTTCAGAAAGTTCCTAGTAGTCTTTTCATACTTAGTTTTATGAAAACGAAACCACTGACAGTTCTGTAGACAACACTTTAAGAGCTTAGTAGCTAAATTGCTTAAAATTCGCAAATAAATTTTACAGATTTATCCCATAGCATCTAAATCGACTATAGTAAACTTGGCTTAAAAATTTCTTAAATGTTTGTGAAGAGACCATATAAGCGCTGCCAATAAAAATTATTACGCATACATCAATAAGCATAAATAACAGGCTTCACTTACAGAAAATACATCTTCTGTCACCGGAATCTATTTGAATGTCATAAAATTATTTTCTTTAGTGAAGCTTTTGCCTTAGCTATACCACGGCTCCAGAAATTATTAGCATTGCAAGTATATCAAATAAGCACACGAAACTCTTTTCTCAAATGTTGCGTAGCATTCCTATGTGCAAGCGACAGAAGTATCAAAAACTTTAATACAGTTCATATTATATCCAATTTTATACACCTAACCCACTACTATTAATCTTGAAAGCTAGTTTTTGGCGTCCGGAGGAAGCAGAATGTGTGCTAAGCTGATTTCCCCATACTGTTGAATTTCCTTTCATATTAACTAATTTGTTTCGTCGCTCTTCCTCTCTTTCTTGTTGCATCTTTTGAAGCTCTAACAAACGTTCTTCGTCTGCTCTGGCTTGTTCCTCAGCTAATCGCCGCTGTTCCTCTCGTACCTTTCGTTCATTTTCGGCCAATATTTCTTCTAGCTGCTGTTTTGAGCGTTTTTCTTCCGCTTCTTTTCGTCGGGATTCATCCAATGATTTTCTCCTTTCAATTTCCATCTCAGCGTGCATTGCAGCCAGAAGATGCTGCCGCTCTTCCTCTATACGTTTCTCTAGTTCTAATTTGAAAGCAGGGGATTCGATACATTCATTCAAACGCCGCTGGACTTCGGCCTCGACAAATCGTTTTACCTCTTTTTCCATAAATTTATCTAACCGAGGATCCCCCAATTCAAGGAGCTCTTCCTCTTTTTCTTCAACGTGAGCAGATGCTAGCGCACCTTTTGGAGTACCAAGAGAGATATCAACATTGGCTTCTCCTTTTTCTTTTGACAGCAAATTTGGGTCTGTCACTGATTGTAATTTTCGGGCTGCACCTCCAACCAATTCAGGTCCACTTCCTCCTATTTCAATGGATGCAACACCTGCTAAAGAAATTTTATTTCGCCGAGATATATGAGAGGTAGAAAAGGTGTTTGCGTCTTCATCATCGGAATCAGATGAAGACATATTCCTTTCCCGATGACGGGCCCTATATCTTCCGGTATATTTCATCAACCGACTTTTTGATTGAGTAATAAGCGAATTCCGCTTGCCTTTACTTGCGATATTCCTACGATGGATACGACGAGAAGAAGTAGATGAAGACGAAAAAGAAGACACAGAAGAGGCATAATGAGAACGGCGAAGCGGAGGACGGCTCCGTGGAATTCTATCCGAAGGATTTTGTCGACTGCGTGTATTCTGAGTGTATCTGTAAGGGTGATTGTCACGCTTGCGTGTTCGCACCGGGGATCGTTCACTCCTCTCTGAGAGAGAGCGAGAGGAAATAGAGAAGGAAGAAATGGATCGCCGACGATTTGAGCGTGATCGGCGATGTATGCGTCCTGAAGCACGAACACTTTTATCATTTGCTATGGAATGATTCGAGATTGGTATACCACGCTCATGTGACATTCTTTGGGTACCTTCATCCTTTGGGGATAAACCTTCTTTTGAAGAATAGGTAGTCCTCCGAATAGCCCGTCTTGGAGAACCATGTAGGCTGCGGTTACTCTGCATTGATCGTTTTCTTTCAATAGATGCGTGGCGGCTTCCACTTGCAGGTCGAATCGAATCTTTCTCATTGCGAGAATTTTCTGAGGGGCGATTGCTTTGATGTTTATCTAAGTCCGCCCGATTACGAAAATTCCGAGATGATTCATTTCGATCACTATGTTCCCCTTCCTTGTAGCTTCGTCCCGTTCCAGAGTCTCCACCCATTCTTATAGAGGTCAATACTAAGACGCATGAAGTATTTGTAGGATCATCAAAAAATGGTAGCGGAGAGTTTCAACAGGCGCCAGAGTATAGGAGAACACTTGATGCACTCAAAAATCAGAGTGAATGACGAGTGCAGTACATTGAAAGGCTGTGTTTAACTATACCTATTAAAAAGAAAGCATCCATAATAACATCCCATTTTCAAGATCCATTGGGAAGCATGTATTACATAGAAACAGGGTATACATATTGTAAAAACGTTTAGAAGTTATTATATTTGCTATTTCAACTTTGCGCTCTGTTTTCAAAAAAATAGTTGTATACGTAATAGAGCAAGCAAACCATGTGCATGGCGGCAAAAAGTATGTCAAGATAGGGGACATGGCGGCTTTATCAGCAAAAACAGTGACCAGTAATAAGTCTTTCATTTATGCTCACAAGAAATAGGATTGAAATTCTCAAAAACAAATTGTAGGCTATGTAAAGTGTGCATAAGCAGCTACATACCCAACAATAGAATAATAACTTAAGTAAAATTCGGGGGGAACAAATCTAATTTACAGAAGTAAAAAGCTACTTTGGAAAGAGAAAAAACGAACTCTTCAGGGTATTTTATACATCTTTCCACAGCTATGAAACATCTTTGTGCTACTCTATGCCTCCTTCACCTACTCAACCATCTTTTTTAAAATTCAGTTAGGTGCTTGGTATTATAGCAAAAAACAGTTTTAGACGTAGCAAACGATTGGAAAAAATGTCATTCTGTGGTTGAAAACATATAGTATCTAATTGCTGAACAAGCAGACGTTTCAGTGAGTTACCTCCCATAGACTTTGTAGCTGACTCTTATGGGATGTAGGAGCAAAAAGGAACATTTCAAATACAATCCAAAGATAATAACCTACTACATTTTGTCTCCGGCGCATACAAATAAGCAATGCGATTATTAAAAATCAGCAACATTCACTGCAGAAGGGCACAGTACCACTCATATAATCTAGTCTTTTATCAAAAGAATTATCGAGAGAAACAGCCCACTTCCCTTTCTTTTTTCTGGTTCCTCCATAGATACATACGTGGAGGCTTTGGAAAACATTAAATATATGGCATCAAAGGATAATAGCAACAGGGGATTTGTAAGTGCTTTTCAACTTCTCTGAAAGATTGCGTGCTCTTTTTTAGAAGATGACAGGGGATCTCAAACGGCGACAAACAAACTTGATATGTGGAAGGCAATAGCCATCAGTAGCCCACATGGGTTGGGCTAGGACAGTACTGACGCAGTACAGAAGAAAGGATGAGCGAGCGCTACAGCCGGGTGATACCTAGAATACAAATTTTAGAAATTGGATTCCTCTTTATTCAGCCATGCTACAGAATAGTAACAAAAGTTTTTTTCAACAAGCGCGCAGAAGAAAAAAGGGCAGCACATCTTAAACACCGGTACAAGCTACAACCTCGTATCCTTCTTTCTAGGTAGTAATTACAGAAAATGACAGTGACTTTCAGTCCTAGATGAGAGCAATCAGAGCTGAGATCATACAAAATACTCATACAAGATGTTCATACAAATTATTGCTTGATCTGGAAGAAGCGGCATGAAGATGTTAGACAGAAAACGAATGAAACTCGGCTCGGCCTCTGCCGAAAATATATCAATCTTTCGCGGGTAGGTAGGCCAAGAAAATTGAAGTGCTTGTTTTCAAATACGCTTCAAATTAATAACCGGCCATCTGGTGGCATGTCACCAAATTCGTTCGAATATCAATTTCGCAAACTTACAAAAAATGATTAAATACTCCGGCGAAAACTGTTTTAAGGAAATTTTGAAGCATCTTAGAAATACCCAATACAATTCGTGGTACTGGATGCTTATAGTTCTCCTTCCACTTCAATATTGGGCAGCTAAATTTGGTCACATTGCCAATTTTGCTTGTTTCTCAAAAAATCACGAATACTTTTCATTGAAATGCAAGAAGAAAAATAGTTTTTGCTTTTTCAGTGCTAAAATTAGTTGCAATTTTTTTTATGAATAACACTTTAAACAATTGCAACAAGCTTCGATATTTACAACTCACATTTTCTGCTCATACTGAAATGTAATAACGAAGGTCTCCAGTTCAATGCATATTTAGGTAAAAATAATATGTTGCTGAGCCTTTGCGTAGCTAAATGTGATGTAACAAGTAAAAATTATACTGCGACAACCCAAGTTGCGGTCAAAAAGACAATGAGATGTTTTTGTTCAAAATATGTACAATACTGTCGATCAATTACATAAAAATCTCATTACGATATTGCTTCACAATGATTGCTTTCATTAAATGCAAAGCGCATAATATGCATACAGCATAGTTATGCCAAAGTGTTTAATTGAAATAAACAAATTCCAGCGCAACATTATCGATGAAAAAAAAATTCTGAAAAGCTGCTAAAGTTGCAGTATGCTCAAATCTGATATGCTTTTCTGTAGGATTCCGATTTGTCTCACCTTCTGTGGCACCCCAAAAAAGACAACGCATTACCCGAAAATTACCTCAAAGTTGAGGTATAGCACTCATCTTAGTGCAGTGAGATAGCGAATTTACATGTATATCTTCCAATCTATTTACCCCATGTGAAAATAATTCATATCAAATATTTTGCTCCAACGCATATGTATCCAACTTTGCGTATTTGAAATTTATCAATCCTCTCTTAATAGCGTTTTACAGGTATATTTAGCAACTTTTTCAGGTGGAATTTTTGCATAGCACTAATTTGATCTAATGCTTTTTCAGTGGCGGCATTGTAACTTGGGAAAGCGCCTATTATTCCACTTTCGTAGCAACACTGAAAAATTTCCAACCCAAAATTCATTGTTTTCCTAAAATCAATAAAGTGCATTATCTAACACTACTAGCTTGCTTTTGCCATTAAGAAACAAAATGATTTTTACTATACAAAATTATATTTCTTGATTATATAAAGCTTTGTAGTGTTAAATAATTGAGAAACGAACTGGTACACCTAATAATAGCTGCATCTGCAGATTAAAGAAATGTAAACAACAAAGTTGAATTTTCAAATTGCTTATTGCGTCTTGGTACAAAAAAGCATATCCAGATAACAAAGCAATCCGAAATAAAAATTAGTAAGGTCCGAAATTTAAATGCTCTTTACTTCATCGTAAATCGTTCATTTCAATAATTGTAGTTTCTCGTAATACAATAATCCGAAGAATATATATTGCAGTATACAAGAGGTAACTGACACTGGCATAAGCCAATACATATTAATACGCGCAGGTTAATCGTAACACAACAAATAATATGCAGATATTTCTAAAAAACTTACGCGAAGTGAATATTATAGACGTTAGAGATATAAAAAAATCGTATTTGCGAGATCAAAATTAGAAAAAGTATCAATCAAAAACAAAATAGAAGAAATTGATTTATTTTGATGATATATTCTCCTTTTTCGTTGTAGACGTATTTCCAGTTGGGAAGTTACTACGAAGTGCCTTTTCATGAGTACAGAACATTAGCAGCCCTACTACAACGAGCAGTCCAATCAAAGAAAACGCTAAAAATTCACGCATCCGTAATAGAACCCGAAAAGTTAACCGCAAGTATCCAGAGAGATACTCCTTTGGTAAGCAAAGTAATGTAAAGATTGAATCATATTTAAACGCAATGTAGCACAAACGAAACAGAAAAATTAAAATTAAAATTCCGATGAAAAGGGTTCCGAGGAGACCGGCTGAGATAGAAGTTAACTTCGTCAATAAAAGATTGAAAATCTTGTAGTTTTGTTTTTTTAAATTGAGTGGTATCGATGTAGAATTCCCAGTAACATTAGAATAGTACCATTCCTTATAAGGAGGTACATTTTTTTCCTTGCTATTCTTTCTATATTTATGCCTGCATTGAGTAGGTGCTTGCAAACAAGGAGAATTGGAGCATGTAGGTACACTATTATTTCTTTGTCTTTCTGATTGTACATATTTCTTGGCTTCCTCACACGATTCGCCATTATTCATTCGATTGAGGTATTGACTTGCTTTTGGTTGAGAAGATTGTCGCGGCAAATCAGCAATAAGCGAGAGATCTCCCTGGCTGTTCATACACGGAGGAATGTCTTGGGCTACAATGTCTGTATCACAAGCGGTTGAAATAGAGTGTGGGACACACGCGTTATTATTTGAAACATATTCATAACATCCGGTATTACGAGGATCTTTCGCAGCTAATCCGTGAGTTCCAGTTCCTGCTTTAACATCTGATGTACAGATTTCATACTCGTATGATTCTTGTGGTACGGACGTACATGATTCTTTTTCGATTTTGAGGCAAATTTTATCTTCATTTAACAATTCTGTCTTAACGGGAACATTTTTTAGCCCGGTAGCGGAATGCTCTATACAGCTGGTATCACTTTTCTCTGGAACTGCTTTTTCTGTGTTCTCATTACATGAAGATGATAGTGTATTAGTGTTTTTATTTAGAGATTCGTTACAAGAGGTCTCGTCCTCAACACTTCGAAGCATGCCTCGGTATACACTTACGCTACGCTTGCTATACAATGCTACCTGTTTAGAAAATAGAAGAGCAACGGTAAAAACTACTAAATATACTTTAAATAGAATGTATCTCATTTCTGCTCAAAGAGTAAGTAAAAAAGAAAGAAGATATGCAGCAAGTTCTTGATTGAGAAATATAATGTAAAAACTATGCATGTTACCAGTTTTGCTAAAGAACGAGCCAGAGAGAACTTCATATAATATCACGTCATAAAAATACAAGATATTCTTCCGCATATTGCCAGCATTGAAGAAATAACTATCCTGCTATAAAATGTGTTTTAGTAAACCAGCTCAAACAGCAAATCACTTTAAGCAAATTCAGTGAATTTCAGGTCATACCAAAAATGACACACTAATGAGAAGAGGAGTGAGAATTAGGTAGACACTAGGCAAAAATTGCCTTTATTCGATACCTTATGTTTTAAGGTTGATAAAGCAACGTGAATGCTTCCACAGTTTGGTTGAATAGCCAACGCATCCATCAAATACTGAATAGCAAGAAAAAATGTTTTAATTTTAGCTACACAATGTCCATCCCCATTTCATTGGTATATGGAAAGTATTTTTCCTCAGCTTCTACATGCCCCATAGTTTACAAATTACCTTTTCAGCTTTTGTATAATTATCCTTCTCCAAGTAAGCCAACCCCATTCTGTAATAGCCTTTGCAATTAGAAGCATCTATTTCCAATGCCTATTTACTCATAAATAGGCATAGAAACAAAAATTTTCTACCATGTAAACGCAATGACTTAGCTGTGATTTAGTAAGAAAAAGAGATGATATTTCTTAAGATAAAAAGTAACAAAAGGTGTCGAAAGAAGCCACAAGACGAACGTAAAGGGAGCATTAAAAGTAAACTAGTATTGAAAGTGGGGTAGCATAGCGTGTAAAGCAAAATTTTCCGATACGTTTATACGTATACAAGCATTACAGAAATGTATAACCTATACCATAACTGTAAACTAAAAATAATTAAATGCACTGCTTTAAATGGATGTACTTGAGAACACAAATTTATGACTTCCTCCATATCTTTCTGCTGCAATTTACAGGCGGCTAAGTTGAGTAAGCACTGCAATCTAATTTTATTAAACCGTCCAATGTCAGTTGCACTTTCTGGAAAACAATAGTCCAGCTGCAGCAATGCCTAAAAGTATATTCCATGAAAATAACTATTAATAGAGACGCAATTACAAACCCAATCAAGCATCTCTCTAGTGTATTCCAAGATTAAATGCAGATTCTTCTCATCTTTAAATTTTAATTTAGTCAGCAAAATGCCAACGGCATCCTGATCAACTAGCAAAAATTACAATGACATCAGTTACACATCAACTCAACTCTAAAAAATAGGGAGGAAAAACATAGAATACAGAAAATTTGGTTAGCCTAACTTCCGCTAAAGAATGCTATCTATTAATATTGACCCTTTTCATGAATCTGTCCCCCTCATGCTCAAATAATACGATATCACTTTCTATCTACAGCTTCTTTGCTTATAGCCATAGTGAGAGCCACCCTCAGCCTACTCCAAGGAAGAATGTTTTTCAAAATTTACTCGATTTCCTACGAACAATCGTTTTGAGTAGGAACAAAGGATAATCACACGCCCATATAAAGTCATCGTTACCTTACGATAATTGACAGCAGCCAATCCAAAATGCTTTTCTGCATAGTAGCCATTTCCCTCGGCTTGAAATCTGAGATTATGGCAACATTCAATTTCTATCATAGAGTGGCAATCTTGATGATAAATTATTTTGCAATAAAATTTCGCTTTAGAATAAGATAAAAAGGGATTCATTCATACAAAAAAATATTTATCAGAACAGTATTATCATCGTTAGTGGGCTCATTGCACTCTTGCTATATATTTCTAGCAGAAAAAAATCTGTCTCGAAACAAAGAAAACTCATTCCATCACTGGTAAACAATGTATTCATTCCCCTATGATACAAATAGAGTAAATTATACTTAACCTTACCGTTCTGCAGCCTTTAGTTTCTCTAAAGTTGATTTCTCAAAAATTTGTCGTTCCTAATGGTGAAAATGGAAAGTAAGCCAGAATTTTACCAATTCAAAGTAAGTCATCACATAGCAATATTCAGCATAGTTTGATTACATTGCAAGCAGTAAAACTCATCTTTACTGTTTTCTAACAATTACTTCTAACTTATTTTCCATAATAAAAGCCATTCATATAATTTGTAGACAACTTTTCACTTGTTCGCACCTTTGAATGATCATGAGCACAGCGAGAGTACAATTTCGATCGAGCTGCTGATTCTGATTTTAATCGCTCCTCCTCTTCCAATTCTTCCCTTGAAAGTAGTCTCTCCAAATTTTCCCATTTTCTATAATTTATATCTCCAACAGATTTTGATTTCCAGTCCTTATAAAAAATATTTCCATGCAGATATTTCAACACAAATATATTATCAACATTGTTCTATAAAAGTAAAATAAAGCTGTTTGTTAAAAACGCTTCAAATCGTTAAAACATAAATAATAAGGAGCAAATGATTGTTTCTCTTTTTTCTTTGCCATGCTTCCGCAAGCGAATGAAAAAAAATGGAGGGGGCAGTATAGTAAAACCATCCATTACTATTTATTCTCCTCATCTACTAATAAGTTGAACTCATATAGTAATATCGCTATGTTTGTTCAAATAAAAATAATCCGAGGAAATCCAAACACTGGGAACTTTCAACAAGACTGAAATTCCCTCGAACCAGTATAATAAAAATAATAATTATCAATAAGTAAGCAACACAAATGGGTCTCCGCTATAAAAAAGGAAAAATTCAGCAATTTGAAAAGTGTACGAACTTTTTAATGAAAGATAATCTTTCGCTGGGAGGTCTACACTGAAATTAACATACTTCAAATAAATTGCTAGAAAAGCGAAAAAAACAACAAGCTACCAAGAAGTATGATGCTTGCTGGGCCTATTCACCTGCATCAATTTGAATGCTGCCAAAATGAATTCTTGCCAAGGCAAAACTCCATTCCTTCGAGCTCATTCTTGCAGTGAAACTTTTCAAGCATCTCTAAAATGCTTTTAACACAATAGCAACAATATCATTGTAAGTGGTAAACTCTTTACCTAGCTGGGCCATAAAAAACAATAGATTTACCTGATTATCAGAAGGCTGCTCACTTTCCGTAGCAAAATCTAGTGGTGGCGAAGGTGCAGGTTCTTGTTGTTTTTTCTTTTCATCCTCTAAAAACAAAGTTGCAAAGTCAAGTGCCCTACGTGAAGTAATCATCTTAGGAATTTTTTGCTGAACAATCATTTTTCCATCGAAAATAGCCTTAAAACGATGTCTGCAACTACAGAAGGAAGGCAGACCATGAAGAGGCGCTCCACGACTCCGTATAACAAAACACGTATTTTACGAGTAAATAGCTCTATACTATCATGCAAACCCCAAAATACTGCATATAGCACGTTTACATTATGAAAGAAAAATTGATTATATGAAACAATAAAGTGAAATGAAACAAAAAAAGGCAAAAGAACCGGTGCGAAAATCCACCGAGACTGACAAAAACTAGCAATCAAAAGTGATAGAGGTAGCCGAGAAAAGATGCTACTTCGCACTCTAGGAAAAAACAATGAATATTGAAAGTTAGATGTCCCTCCGCAAAAACTATAGAAATACACGAACTATTCCTTCGTTGGTGCGCATGTTCATGGTATAAATTTTTTTGTTTTCCTTGCAACAAACAGTACGGTGCATGCTGCCATGCTGCCAAGACGGCACAGCACTAACAAAGAGAGCGGTAACGACTTTGCCCTTGTATCGAGCTTGCGCTCTCAAAAATGCCCCCCACCCCCGAAAAACCGAGAAGAAAAGTTCAGCCTGCGTTTTTTATCATGAAATTCGAACAGCTGGCTTTGTATTTTTTGGTAATTTTACGTCTACTGTTTCGTTTGATTTCAAAGAGTGTTTTTGTCTTTTTTACGAAATCATTATTTGTGTGAAAATATTCTTATTGGCCGCATTTTAACGCATTTCATCTGAATAACTTCTCTGCTTCATTTCAAATTATTGCGCTAAGCAGAGGACCGAAAAAGTGGTTATTTTTAGTGTTAAGGAGCCGTGGAAGAAGTATGCAAGTCTTCTTATTTTTTGCTTGCGACATTCTTGCTTGCCGAGATTACAGTGGTATCAATTTACTGCAAAAGATGTAACTTTTTTTTTTGCGTTGAAAGCAAAGCGAATTCGATATTGTTAAGGCCTTGGGTATTCATTAAATAATGCTGATGCTAGGATATTCTCTTTTTAGAGCTTGTACTTTATTTTCACCTATTTGTATATTTTTCTGCCCATGTAAATATTAGTTTCCACCTAAAAGTTCCTATTGATGGCTGTGTAGCTGTAGCCTCTACAACATGTTTTGTGTGGTACATTTTTCGTATGCTGTTTACTTGCTAGCATAGTTCATTTAGTCAAAGCCCTATTTTCTGGCGAAATGTTTTTGTGGCCTTTTCTGTAGAAATTGTTGACGTTGCCTAGGTGCATTCTATTTGAGAATGACTGTTCTTTCTGTTGCATATCATTCCATTGGCATCTTCTTTACTATATATTTGACGTTTGACGTGAATATTCGTACCCTGTTGTTACTGCTGTGGGTTTGCATTCTTTCGAAATTTCTACGTGCCCATTGAATGTGCCCAACTTAATTTTTTATTTCCTTTTTTAATCATGGAGTTCTTAACAGTTCTATCACCTAGCGTATCAAAAGTAGATTTATCGCTGCGTGAATCTAATAAAAATTGCAAAGCGCTATATTGTTCCTTTTATTTGCCTATTTTATCTGTTAAGCGGTGTGCTTACAGTCGTTATATTTGTTGCTAAATTTTGTGTTCGTCCATTTTAGGAGCTCCTATTTGCCTGTATCCTTGCTTCTATTTGTTAAGCATAGTATGGGAATATTTTTCATGTTCATACCCTAGGATTTATATTTGCTCAGTGTATACTAATGTTCTCTATATGTAATTTCTCTTCACTTGAATATTTCGTTTCGTCACCCACTGTCATCTTTTGTGGTATGCACCAATGTATTTAATCGAGCACACGGAATTGAACAGGCTTTCCCTTCTCCTTCAACGACTCGATGTTGGTGATCGAGTCATAGAAGGAAGATTAGAATTATTTAGTAGTTCGAGAAAAGTGACCAGGTAATTGCTCGTACCACATTCGTGGCTAGTTCTGCTTCATGCCATTTCGCAGTGCATTTGAATATTTTTGCTTTTTTTAATCGCGGAATGCGTGGCGGATGTGTGTTATGGATTTATTTTTACTGACTTAGTTGAGCTATAGCTTTTTATTTTTTGATATAGGGTTTGTTTTTACAATAGGTGCTACTCGTATAATTGAAAAAAAACTTTATATTTTGTTTATTTTTTATATTTTTCAACGAAATAAGAGGATGGCATTTATTTTATAATGTGCTATTGCGTTTGCTTTATGCAGCGAAGCGAGACTCAGTGAAACGATTCACAAAGAGTTGACTTCTTCTCCAAAATGGAGAAGTTGCGGTTCTCCTAGTGGCCAGATGAGGAAAGGCGATCGCGACTTGATGGTGAATTTGATTTCAACTATGAACCAATGCTTTCCAGACTATGATTTCAGGTTAATTTTGACAAATGTTTTGTAGAGTAGGTCATGGTATGATGTAAATGCTAGACTCTGTTTATATTTTTGTGGAAATATTTAGCTTCTGACTTGTTTTGTTCTTTTTAAATTCATTTATTATCACACTTCTTTTAACTGCATGTTCTGTATTATTTTTTTTTCACTCAGTTCTTTAACTCCTGAAGATTTTCATTATGTGCCGAAATTGGAGAGTGTTTTTGATACAATAAATTACACTCTATCCTATGTCGTAGAAAAAGTGGTACCTGGTTTCATTGAAGATCTTTGGAATGCAATACGGGTTTGTTTTTTGCTGTTGGTATTTGAATATTTCATTAGCGATGCTTTCATAGAAAGTATATACATGAAAAGGTAGAGACATTGGTGTTGTACTGAAATAGATTGGGTGTGTTTTATTGCGAATTATTTCTTTAGGAAGTCATTTCTTTGGAAGATGCCGATATTTATTCTTATGAAACAGGATCCTCCGCTGATCCTTACAGTGATGAGAATTGCTTATTTTCGTTCGATTTTTTTTTTTATGATAAGAAACGACATAGATTGCTGTTTTTTACGTGCATGACCAAATCTAAGAATGTGAATAGGTCACCCTATGAAGATGATAAGGAAGAAGATGATACAGGTCAATATTTATGCTTTGTTCGTTATGCATGCACTGGGAATTGGGGTAATGAGGAAATCCATTCGTTTGCGTTGATGGTTACGAATACATCCACCAGTGTAAAATATAAAATAGGGTGTGTAGAGTAGTTGAAGTGCACTATGTGCCTTATTAGCAGGTAGTGCTGCGTCTTTGCCAAGCTATTCTACCATTTGTGTATTTTTATCTTTGAATGTTATCGAGAAACAAATTATGGAGTTAAGGGTGATATTTTCGTCGTATAGCGGGTAGTCCACTATACGATATTAGTAAATTCCTTTGACAATCTCCACAGTAATGAATCCCTATTAAGCGGAGAACTTTTTGTAGCTCTTTTTTGTACTAGACGATTTTTCTTTATGTGTACCTACATTTGTTACAACAGGGAATTCTTTTTTGGTGGATTGGCATCTTCAAGACGACGCCTCGTTATGTGATTCAGAGAGCGTGGACAGCTTGGAGAATATCAGTAGCCCCAGTATTTAAAAATGAAAGGAATATTCTTGCGGATTTAAAATTTATTAAAGAATCATTTTCTATTTGTTGATATTTGATATCTATCCAAATATTTCGTTCATTTCATTGTAGATGCTGGTAATATATGATGGCTTCGATATCTTGGGGAATCTCAGACAATGCGATTGTAACATTTCCTCGATTGCTTTGCGTGAAGTTACGTCGATTGCAAAAATTTACTTTTGCAATGTTTTGCACGCTTCGCATAAGATCCAGCTTAAATTGACAGTCGAAGTATTATTAAAAAACATTTAAGGTGCTTCCTGTCTCTGCAGAAAGTAGGAAATATATCATCTTTACTTTTTCAAGCGTCCTTGCAGTAATATCGCTTGCCACTTTTTGTAATGTGGCGCTGGTTGTTGCGTTCCCATACATGTTGCATTCCCTTTCATTTTGAGGAGAGTATATATCAAACAACGTTTTTTACTTATATTTCTTACATATGGGGACAAGAAAATGCTGTCCTTGCTAATCTTTAGCAACGCTTGGAGGCTAGCGTTTTCGTATCTTGGATTATTTTCATTTTCTTTATGCCTTCACATAGGAATAGTAGTCATTCTTATGAAAATTCCCATGCGTTGACAATCGATTGACATTTTTCAGCTTTTTTAGCGTATTTTCTTGTAATTATTTTTAATTCATTTCTGATTTATTTGCAGTTAGACATGAGTGGATTGCTATTTACTGGTTTTTTAATTATCTTTTTTCGTAATAATTTAAAATATGAATGAATACGTTGTTATTGTACATAAATTTCTTTTATCATCCTCTTGTGCTATAGTTAACGGCTGTAAGTACAGCTAAAAATTTACGTTTTAAAATCAGACAGTAGTGGCTGGTATGGGGAGCACCTCTCAATTTTCCAAGAGTATTTGGTCGTTACAACTGTAAAATTGTACTATCGATTTCAAAGCAGTTTTAGTATTAGTACTTTGAATTAACTTCATACTCGTTTACTCAAGGGCGAGTTGTATGAAACTATTTAAAAACTTGGAAATTTCTAAAATGGTGACAGCGAAAGTCCTAGCATGTGAATAGATGGGATTAGTTAAGTATTTGTAGTAGCTCTAGTTGAGTATTCCGTATTACGTTGCCTCTGCTCAAAATCAAAAGAAAAATAAATTAAGCTGTTTTAATCTTCAACTGCCGTCTGTTCTATAAGGGTAAGGTGCAAAAGCCGGCTGTATACTTGAATTTGAAAACGATGAATAATGATTGCGAATTTTTGCTTACGCATGGTCATGCTATATGAGCGCCTGAATGACCAGATCAATAGCATCATCGAGGAAATTATTAATTTCTTTAAATTCGAAAAATAGCTAATTGTCAGGTGTACTTGTTCTTGATTCCAGGCTAGCAAATGTTAGCATATCATCGCGACAATTCCTTTTGGTAAAGCACAGTTTCTAAAGAGGGTGACAGCAACAAATGAATTTTAATTTTATTAACATTTTTTAGTGAGAAGCAGAATTTAACCAAACTTTGTGGTACCTTTAGTTGATGCTAAGCAGCCGAGAATTAAATTACAGTCGAAAGTCCCCATTTTTAAGAATATTCCCATGTAAATTTGCCTCTTTCGTGCGCGGCCTGCATTACGGAGACAGAAGGAATATTTCTTACTGTTATCTCAAGAATTAATGATTTAAAAAAGCGGGTTAATGAATAGTTAAGAGCATCGCTTATCTCATACTTTCAGCATTGTTGATGCTTCCGACAGCATCAATTCCTTCTGCCGCTGTATACGATGTAGTTTTTTATTCTTCTCCTCAATAACCTCATTGATGAATTGTTGTGAAGACTCAAAATCTTGTATCATGTTCTCTGCATGCACATGATCATAACTACATATATGTCATTGCGGACTTTCTGGCATTGATCACTCCATTGGATGGATTGGCTTTAGCATAAATAAGGCGTGACATCTTTACAATAGTAGAGCAGTATTCCGTTCAGTATTGCTATTAGTTATTAAAATTGTAAGATAACCAAGTGTTATGCACCTAAAAGAGTGCGCCGGTTTTTAAAATTGTTCCTGAGTTTCTCTAATATTTCTTCAAAACCTCTCTGCAGCGAAAGTAATTCACTCTGTGCTTTTAACGCCGCTTCTTCTGTGGCTGTTGTATGCTCGCATAGCTTGGCCGTTAGATCCGCTGAGGTATCCTTCCATTCTGCTTCCCCTTTTCTAAGAACTGTTAAATGCTTCCGCTTCTCCGCTGCCAAAGTAAAAAATAATTTATACATTACAATGGCGCTGCTGCTACAATATCATGAATCAGCTAAAATTGAAATTCATTATAAATACATATGTATCATGCTTCATCTACAGAAAAAAACGAAAGGCGTTTTTAAAACTTCGTTGCTCAATTATTTTAGACTGGTAACATTGTGAATTCGGCTACAAAAATGCGATTCGAGCCGAATATTTACTAATTAAGATAGAATATGCAGACTTGTTGAATTTAGAGACACAGGAAAAAATCCACTTTTTCATACTTAGGATAACATGACGGATTTTAAGCTGGTCTGGGTCTAAATGGGAATGTGTGTTCAATGAAACTGCGTTTTTGTTTTTAGCAAGGGTTGTGCTTCGTGAATTGAGATTATTTGATGACAAATCTAGCAACATTTCGGACACAATGTGTAGTTTGTATTTCCTTGAAAAGATTGAATTTTTCTAAATAATTGCAATATAAACCCGAGGGGTGGGAATAATACACAATTTGTAATGAAATATTTTTATAGTAGTATTGACATATTTTTCCAGTATCAAATCAATTTCTATTGTTTATGAGCCGGAAATAAAATTTTAGGTGAAAGTGTAAAGAAATATTGATGCTTGTATTACATGCTGTTTTGATACACAATTGAATGATAAAATTATATTCGGGTTTTCGAGAACATTCCCAAAAGAAAATTGTAATACTTTTTACAAATGCAAAAATGATTTCTTCAAATGCTTTTATATTTCAGGTAGCTTGTGTTTTCTTTCTAACTTGGCACCAGCTGTAGGAACGCAAAAAATATTTTCCCACAGTGTGGGATTTATACGATAAACATTAACGAGTGGCGTAGTAGATTGATCAGTTCATTTTATATATTGTAGATTCTACCCTGATTGAACCATCCTCGATTTTAACCTATTCTCCTGGATCGGAAGTAACAGATTAGTTTAACTCACTCTTTTTACTTTTTGTGACCCTTTTTTCCGCTAAGATAATTTTTCAGCATCTCTACATTTAGCATCAAATACAAAGTCAAAATTTACTCTACGCAAAGTAAAGTGAACATCATTGTGAAGGATTAATGTGAAACTATAATTTCTGTCATCGTTCAAGTTTGAGGCAGATGCTAAAAATAGCATTGAAAGAAGCTTATATCCCGAATAATGCTCGCTCTGAAAAAGATGAAAAAAATTATGGGGGAAATTAAAAAAGTGATCAATATATTAAAGAAGGGAGGAATTAGCTGTGCTAGGTTATCTTTGTTAAATTAAGCAGTTGAGTGAGTTACAGAAATACTTGGCAGGAAAAATGGAATTAGTGCACGTAAGGCTCGAGTGAGAAAAACTAAAGGAATGCTCGCAAATTCGTCTATTTTTGCTTTGAAAATAGAAAAGATACCTATACTAAGAAGAAATTATTCACATTGAAGTAACCTACAGCATGAAACGTATAAATGTTTGGTCACCGCATGAATTCTATGCTGGTTTATGGAATAAAATCATTGCATTGGTTAAACTCAAGGATATCTCCTATTTTAGCATACTACAAGTAGCATTTCTTGTTTGCTTCAAATCTTAATCGGTTGATATTTTGCTTAGCAAATTTCTCATGTAGTGATGTCCTGCAAATTTTGTCAGGTTTCTATTTAATTCAATAGCTTCGCAACAACTTGCACTGTGTGAAAGATAAATAGATCTTTATAATAGTACAGAAACTACCGCTGGCTTTATTTTTATTGGATTAAAACTGTTGCTTCAAGCACAGTTCCTAAAGTTAAACACCTGCTGTCAAAAGTAGATACTTTCAATTTTTGTCTTCTTAAAAATCTACCAATTTTGTAAGACCACCTGCTCTAAAAAGATATGACTTTCGAGGTTGGAATGCCGACCCTTACTACGTATCTCATTATTAGCATGATGAAATATCTCTATTTTCATGGATTTTAATTATTGAAATTTAATTTTCGGAAGGAATCATGACTTTTAGTGAACTAAAAATTGCCTTTTCTCTTAATGCTGCATTGTGCTGAAGCTAAGATTTTTTGAGGCATCCGCTTGGTTGCTGCTATCACCTACATGTTATGATAATAAAAAGTGTTTGAATTTGCTTGTCACAAACAAATTGCTAGAACAACTTCCATTTCTTGTTTACCATGTAAACATTTCTCGTATTACTTGAAGTATTGTGAAGATCATCACCCGATAGAATACCAAAAGCTTATGTAGCATCCAAGGGATCATTTGTATATCAGCTTAAAAAGTTTATCAGCAAATGAGATAACAGGCAAAAAGAAAAAAAACGAAATAGTGAACTGGAGCATTCGGCTTTGAGGCAAGAAATAGACAATTCACTGGCGCTGATACTAGCTGCAGGTATATCAATCATTCACTTCATTTATTTACATTGAGATAAGTAAAGAATTCAGTACTATTTACAGGGTGCATGTGCTTGATACATCATAATTAGCATATTGCAACACTCTCTCTTGAATAAAAGATGAGTGCACACAACAGAATAGTCTGCTCCAATAATATGACCAGTGAGAATTCTCTAAATTTGGAATGAATGATGAAAAATGCAGAAAATTTAATCATGCATTTTCATAAAGTATTCCTTTTTAACGTTTACTGCAGATAAACGTAGTAACACTCACATAATGTATTCATATTTCTTTGCTAGGCTGCTTGATATGGCGCCTTGTAATATTTATGCCTGTCTAAAGAAATAATTATACACATGCCCAACCACATAAAGGAGCAATTGTTAAATTTAATCAGCTTTTAGAAAAAAAGTTTCCTACGCGAAGCAAAGGCAAATAAGTATCCAAGTTGATTCCTACACATAATAGTGGTATGAAATAACTGGGGGATAGAAGGAAGTGTGTTATAACGCTACTCACCGATGCTTTGTAATGCTCAAACATTGGTAGTACGTTTTCCTTTCTGTAGCCATATTCAATGCATTGAGCTACTTGGAATCATATCAGTGATACTACTTCTGTTGAATGAAGCCATGCTATGAAATTTTATGAACTGTAAGTTGCTCAATCTGAATCAAAAGAATTTTTGTTCCTCAAAAAAAACAATATTGCCTTTAATTTCTGCTGGGTTCAAAGTAATTGTTAACGATTTAAATGATTAGAAGAAAAGCCAGCATATCTTTTTGGTTATACTTGCTTTTTCAAAGCGGTAGAGGGTAAGGCAACAATGTTTTTATCAACCAAGATCTTTTGTTATTGATATACAAGTTTTAGCATCAAGAAAGAGTCGTTATCCGATATGCAATGATACGACGAAAAGAAAGGACGTTCACAAATCTTTAAGGATAGCCTACAAATCAAATGCTAGCTTTTTTTCGAAAGTAGTTTTCCATACAACAACGAAACTATAGTGTAATGGAATTTTTACCTCTCAATCAAAATTCATCTGCAAAGTTTGATGAAACCGTGCTGGGGATATTGGAATCACAAGACAATTATTTGAACTGGGGTCTGCGTAAATGCAAGCGAGGCAATCCAGAAGAAATTTATCACAAATATCGGAATCCATGTCTCAAACGGCATGAATTTTTAAATATACTTTTAAACGAGCACCTATCATCTTGTAATTGTCACAGATGCTGGCAGCTAAGCATTCTCATATTTTTTCTTAGAAACCAAACAAGAGCAGACAATCACGGTCCGTCATCTTATGCGAGTTGCAATCCTACAGCAGCTCCAAATTCCCACGCAGATTTATGTTTTGCACATAAACCCTTTTCGGCCTTCAGTAGTAAGCATCATATAAATCTCTCTGTATTTTCATTGGTTCTATACTATCAATGAAATCACGTGTAAAAAACAAGAGCAAACCGAAGTAGTTTTATCCGTACTCAAATAAAAAGAGCATGGAATCATTTCAAAACTTTTACAAGAAAAAAATTACGCGAGATATCCGTGTTAGCTATAAAGAGAAATCTTTCACTATGAATTAACAGCTAAGTCACAAATGAATCTCCTCATGGTGCATAATTGAGTTTTCAGATGAAGTGATTCATTGCAAGAGTCCACAGTTTTATAATGAATTGGAATGCCTTCACAACGAATTGAGCTGCTTTGTCAAAGGCAACTATAAAAACAAAAGTTTACGAATTATCAAAGCGCACTCTAATACCACAGCCCAATCTGGTGCACCATCTGAGGGAAGAACTGTATTTCCCACTGCACAATTCCCTAGAATCTCTGGCAATGCTAAACAAGAGAATATCCTAGGTAATTTGGGGCTTTTAGGACGAGAAATAGAGACAAGAATATTACCTGATAATGAGATCAAGAAATGCTTTCCAGTTTCCTTGTCAAAGAACAAATGCCGAGAGATAATTCCGGTTGTTGCTGAATACTTGCTATTTCCAAGGAAGATAAATTCAATTAGAAACCCCAAAAAAAAAACTTCCTCTGGCACGATGCTTCCTTGCATAAGACACTTAGGTGCTAAATTAGACCCTTGTGTTTATACTCAGTGCAACTCAGTTTTCTGGTCATCAGACAAAAAAAAAATGATGAAATCCAAGCAAACAAAGCAAGAGTTTAGCGCAACATCAATCATCAGTCGAATTTCAAAGGAATATCAACAAAATGGAACTGTTCAAAATGGAAATATAGAACATGCTGCATCCCAATCTCCTTTTAAGTGCGATAACATCGAAGCTCAAAGTTACCTTAACTTGCTTAATGCCCAAGAGGACTGGAAGCACAAAAGTCCCAAACTTCAGGCGCATTGGAGGCAACCACAGCAAAATGAAAATACTTATTTTGCAAAGGTGAAACAAAAAAAGCAAAACTGCCCAACCAAAAGTTATAGCTGCGTCACGACTTATTCAATATTCCCCTGTGAAGAAAACATTCCGAAATCATATAATCTACCTGTGAGTGAAGGTGGCATTACAATGTCCACACTCTCGCTATATTCCGATATATTTCATCCAACTTCGACTTCAAAATGCTTAACGGTTGATGAGAAGTCTTCTACTCATTTTCTCGATTCGCAAAGCACACGAAGAAATGCTAGGTTAGTCTACAATTGTAATTTTGAGCATTCAAATTGATTTTCAAGCCTATTAATTAAAAATACAGTCGAAAATTAATTGGCACCATTAAATTTAGTTGAAGGCATTTTTTGCAGTCATTGTTTACCTAAAGAATATGCCAATGGTGCTGCTAAGACTTCGTTGCCGCTTGCTTCTCCACATAATTCTCACGGTAAGCTTTTTGGAACAACACAAACTTTGCAAAAGAGAATGTTACAATGTCTTAAATTGCAGTTACTTTTCTTCAACTTTAAGTTAGACGGGAAGGGCATATCACACATAGAAATTGGGATTTTACAAGTAAAATGCTCAATATGAAATGAGTTCATCAAAAGAGGGTTAAAACCGTAACTCATTGTAGCGAATGCTTCAATCATAGGTATTAGTAGCAAGAATGAAATTGAAAATGATGAGATTATTGCTATCCTCTGTCCTTATTTCACAGATTTCGCACTTCATGACAAGACAAATTCTGTAATGTTATTTGACTTTCGGAGGTATCTCTGTGCAAGTACCTAGTTCTGGATGCCATGATTCTACGAACTGAATTTCGTGCAGCATGAAAGTATACTGTGAATACCCACATCAACATAAGAAAATTAATATAGAGTACTGTTAAACTCATTACTCAGGGACACGGATGAAGAAAGCCATAAAAAAAAAGAAGCAATATTTCTAAGAATGCGGAGATGTTATAACGCAAATAAGAAAGATACAACTCAATGGCCCCTCAAAAGCTGCTTAAACCAAAGGAAATCAGGGCAAGGTGAAAGAGTAACTTTTTTGACTGAAGCAGCAGTTGTTTGGGTTGTTAATATATGTGTTATCAACTGCGTAGACGGGATAAAAAAGAAGCAAAAAATATCTTTACAATAAAAATTACGTTTAATCATGAGGAAAATATGTTATGCATTTCTTCTTTTGTTTTGCGTCACAGTTCAAACGTCATTTCCGCTTCAAAGAAATATGCTGATAAAAGGAAAGAATGGCAATGATAGCATGAATCCAATGCAAATGCAAACAGCCTTGCAAAACAAATTAAATAAAAAGAGCGCTAATTATCAGGTTATTGATCGAAAAAAACTTTTAGAGAAGACTGGCGATACTTCCAATAGGATACTTATGAGAGCAGCTTTGGAATCTAATTGCCTTGCAGGTCTTGTTGGATTAATGGGCAGATTGATATATGTTACATATATCTCACATTTAAAAGACGCCGCCTCTTTTGTTCATATCCTGTGCAATCATAGCTGTTATTTCTATTTGAATGCATTTGTGGGACCCACTACAATTTCTTGACAAATTCTTTTCAACGCTATTGTACACAACATTTTCAGGAAACAGTAATCGTCGATTGCGAGAAGCTGTATTGGACTTCTTTGACACAAAGTTGAAAATTTTTCAGCATTTCATACTTCTATTCAAAGGAAAGTCAGCCAGGCCGGATTTGTGCGCAATATACGCGTTTTATCACGATCAATTTAATAAGGTGGATTCTGTTCAGTTTTTACTAAAGCTATCCAATCTTGTTCTTTAAACTAAATAATTTCTAAGAATTACCTTGCAATCGCCTAGGTACTTGCTATTTCACAATCACCTCCAAGGCTGTTTGTAGAAATGGTACAAACATGTTTTCGCTTTGATAGCTCCACGAAGCGATTTCAAGAAATTCCTAAACCTACTCAATTAAATGGTGCCACGCATGCCATTGTCTTAAAATTGGAATATCTTTCCCATCTTAAGCGGACAAATAAGAAAAATACCTTGTTAAATTAGAACACTACGTACAGGAAAACTGAGGAGTACCGGCTCAGCAGGCATCGCAACATAAAGCGCTCAGGTTAACCGAAAGAGCAAACAGAAAGAATATTGCAATTGTAAAGCAGCCTGTTATTAATCCATCAAACGTTTGTACTTCATGAAAGTAACTGACGAATCGAATAAAATTTTCAATGCGAAAGTTTTTTTACTCAGCAATTTGTAGCAGACGTAGGCCTACAATGAGTTGCAGCACCGCACGCGGTGTAGCAGCCCATTCTTGGTGACCCCATGCTTACTCTATGCTGATCGGCTTCCCTGCGTAAAAAATTTAGTCGTTAATCATCATCTCAGTTATTACCAATAGTTTAAATCACTCTCAAATATATTTTTTCGAGTTACTAAAGCTGCCAAGGCTCATGCAACCCAAAGCACCATCTATCTCAGTAATTGACAAACGTAATATAATTTGCTTTTGTGTGATGATTGAAATTAATTTCGTCGGAGGTGCTTGTAAAGGTAACTGAATGATATACAATTGAAAACCTGTCAATTTATTGTTTAGCTACGAAGTGTTAGTCTTGCATGACAGTCGAGTAAAGCATTTAACGGAAATAAAATTTCATTCCTAGTATTTTTACTATAAGATTGTTTTGCAATGAGCTCGGAATGACTTAGAATTAAAAGACCCTACTCCGATAGGGCAGGAGGACTAGATTAGAAAATATGGAAAGGTTTAAAAGGAAGCCATCAAAAGAATCCGTCCCAAATCGCATTTCAAACACGGGAGACGATTTTGTAAAGGCTAAGCCAGCGCAGCGAAGGGGAATAACTCAAAAGACTTTCGAATCAAATTGTTCTGTACAAGCATTTGACCATGTGCCAATTGCTAAAAATAACTCAGCAAGAGCGATCCAAGAAAGGCAAAGAAAACAAAAAGATTCTTATACCAAAAAGTCTTCCGAAATTCAATTTTTTAGAGGCTACGAAAATACGCAAGATAGTGCTTACTTCCGCAACTTGGAAGCAACGCCTGAGCTTTTTTACCGAACAGGAATACAATCTAGAGCTCAGAGAATATACCAATATAGTTTTAAACAGGAAGAGCTGAAATGTATGCCCTCATCCTGTGATGAAGTAAGCAAATGCACATTATCCGCCTTACCGCGCGACTGTGCTTTGCAATATTTCAGTTTTCTTTGCGTTGGGGAGATAATGGGATTGCAAATCGTTAGTAAATCATTTCATGATTTTATCTCATCTTCTGACGATGCTCTTAGAGATTGCAGAGAATTAATATTGAATTTTCGATGGGCGTTTCTTCCAATAAAAGTCCGACAAAAATATCTCTACCAAATCGTAAATTTGGAGCATTTGCATGTATGTCCTGAAGCATTTCACGAGGAAGGGTTGTTAATACAAGAAATTGCAGCGTTAATCTTACGGAATAAGGAAACAATCAGAACTCTGAAACTCTTGTCTCCAGAGAATGCATTGATCGATGGTACACCCAGACACGACCCATTTTGCTTTCAACCAGTGACTTTTCCTCGATTGGCATGCCTCTGTATTTGTGGATGCCAGTCATTTGAGTGGTTTCACATTTTCGGAAACTGTTGCGCTCCAGCCGTTATGAAATTGGAAATTTCTCATTTCTCGCTACCACCAGATCATTGGTCATGGAATGTACTGTATGACTTCACTACTCTTGGAATTGCAGGATTACATCGCTTTCTGGATACAATGGCACGGTTGGAACGATTGACAGTAGGTATTGATATTTGGTTTGAATCGACTGCTACACCACCACCAGAAGGAGCACGAACTAGGAGGTCTCGTAGCAGCAGAAGCCTTGATCCACAGAGTACTTCTTCAGTTTCTGTATCTAGGAGTCATATCCATGAAACCTCTATGAATAATTCACAAAGTATAGAGGGTACTGACTCGTTAGCAATGCTTGATGACGTTGAATTAGTTGCATCAGAAATGGCATGGCGAGATAGGGGTATTTTAAGAAGTTATAGAGGCAAACTAAGTGAGGATGACTTTGGCGATATATTTACAATTTGTTTTATGAAATCTGGTCATAGTGAAACTTTACGACGTATAGTACTGAAATATCGTATTAGGAATGAGAATGAATTTGAGGATGAAGAAGGAATTAACCCTTTCACTGAATTTTTGAAGGGAACCGCAGCATTTTGTCAACGATATATTTCAGATGTCGTTAGGAAGTTTCCAACTGCAATATTTCAATGAATTTGAGAGTATTCAACAAAAAATATAGCTCAGCTCCTGAATCCATTGAAATAGCCAATACTACAGTTACTACTTTTGCATTTTAGTTAATTGGGCGTGGGAAAATTCATTTAATGCTTTTAATTGAGATAAACTGAGGTAGTTGATATTTGTTGAAACTAAAAAGAGTTTTATAGCTCTTTGAACTTTCTTTTGGCTTGTAATTTATCTTTAATAAAGCCCTAAACCACATGAAATGAGCAAAACGCATTATTACAAATACTTTCGAAAAACAGGCATGCAAAACAAAAGCCTTTGGTGTGAATTAGTTGCTAGGAAATGTAGGAATAAAATTCAATTCCGAGTGTAAGATACATTTCAGTATAAACAGAATATATTCAAATGATTTCGAGGGAGTCTAATCAGAAAAGGGAGAAACCTTCGATGGTCAGTTGCTTTAGTGTCGTATTATCCATAAACATAGATATTTTTATTTGCTTATGCTTTATTTCAGATAAAACATCTCCAAGGGAATCCAAATCACGTTTGAGGAACTTTGTCCTGTTATGTGCATACATACATGAAATTGAGTAGACAAGCAATATCACTTGTATCATCCTGTCAAAACGTGAGGGTAATGAGCTATCTTTTTTTGTAAATATAGAGGAATACTTAATGAGAAGTGCGTATAGGTCTCCTTCCAAAAGAATTGAATCACTGTCTTGAAGTAGTTCAGCACATATTCGCAATGTTTCTTCTTGATTTGTCAAGTTAATAGAGCTCGCATATAAGAATCTGGGGACAATGAAAGTGTACGTAATTAATTTCGTGAGCAAAAAAAAGGCAAATGGCATTTTGCATCTGATTTATACTGATATTTCAGTTTAAAGTCACTGTTTCATGTTACTTCTCAATTGACGAAATGCTCTTGTGCAATTCCTCAGTAACTTCATTTTTGCGTGTAACCCCCGATGCTGTGGTATCCACAGTACTCAAAGCCTTTTTCAACGACACAAGAGCTTTCTCGTAGTTGCGGCACTTTTGAATTTCGATCTGCAACAATAAGAAGAATTATGAAAATATTCCTAGAAAAGCAAACATATGCAAATTTTTTAAAGGGAATATTGGGAAGTGAGAAGGCTGTTAAAAAGAAACGCCTAACTTTGGCACATTGATACAAAAACTCTGCCAGCTGTTCCATGGCGCCAGCTTTAGAATAAAAATTAAAGATAAACCGAATAAGTTCCGGCTCTTCATAAATTGACAATGAGCGCAAAAAGTCTGCCGCTTTTGCATATACAAATGGATTTTTCATTGCATCTACACACAGAAGTAACAATACGTTAAACTTTCAAAGGTTGTAATTCTCCATTGTTACACATTCCATGTAGTCCAGGGTTATAGTAAATATTTCTACTTTATGTGACTTTGAAGTTTAATAGCTTACTTGCAATTTTGATTACTCTGTCCACATCTCCAATTTTGATCAAACAATCGATTGCTTTAAGTTTATCTTCAGCGTAAACATACAAGGAATATGCATGAGAGATAAAACCTTGTTCCTCGCAGAGATTGCCCATTTCAGCGTATAAAGTTGGCATGGCGGGAAAATCTATAAAATCCAACAGTAAAGAAAGTAGTGCAGTTATAAACAAGCTCCCTTCATTTTTCGTATCTGTTTTCCGCATGATATGACCTGTGTTATCAAGTGTTAATTCGGTGGTATTTGCTGTGATAGACTGTAAAAGATTTTCTAACAGCTTTGCTGATAAATTCAATTTGTATTTGGTACACACCTTAATGGCCTTTGACACAATTAAAACATTAATAGATACTTTTGCGCCAAAAAACGGTAATAGCAATAAATTCTTAACTATTTACAATTACCTCGCGAGCAATTTGAGCGCGAACGAATAGCATTGCTGCGCTTGCCGGCTCAATTTCCTCAATTAGGTATTCAGCGCATGCTACAAGTAAACTTCGATTCGTCAAGTCTATGCAGAAATCTTCCGGTAGGATTTCAATTATATTTTTAAGCTGGGCAGTCAGTTTGTACTCGATGCACAGCTGTAATGCTTTTGTGTAAATTCCCGCTGATGCATAAAATGCAACAGCTACTGCAGTATCCTCTTTCTGTACAAAGTGGATTTGCGAATACTTAGAATAATTATACTCTATGCTGTAGTTACGATTATATTGTTTGATGTTTGAGTAAGAGAACACAGCTATTTACTCCTTCAGAAAATTTTGCCATTGCAAGTTTTTCCTCCGCTGACATCTTTCCTGTAAGAGTGTTTGGGGCTGTGCGTATCATCATCTTGTGCTTTTGTGCGAGGCTTAAAAATGACAGAGGTAGGAGAACAGGATAATATAAGTCTCAATCGTAATTTCCCAAAATAATAGTAGAAGAGTAGCATACTAGGTTTTGATTGAAGAGATGAAAAACTGAAACTTACTAAACTGCACGTCTCATTCTTCCTGCCTTCGAAAAAAACTCGATGGCCAGTTGCATTTTCCCGGTGTTTTCCAAAAATACTGCAATCCTGTTGTATCCTATCTTGTCTGCAATCCCTTCACAAAAATCGATCGCTTTGCTCACTTCACCCATTTGGCAGAAAGAATGAACCATTCCATCGACATTTCCAGCTTTAGCATGAAAACACAATGCTTTGTCGTAATTTTGTTGACTTTCCATTTTACGAGCATACCACCTAGAGAGTTGTATATGGCATTGAGCACAATAACCGTATTCGAATGCTCCCTTGAAAAGTGCTTCAATACGATAACTTTGATGAATTACTATTACTTGTAAATATTTTTATTCATCGATTCTTCAACACATTTTTCAACTTCTGCTGAGTTGGAATAACTCATAAGCAATCTTGGATATTCTGTTTCCTCTGTTTCAGAAAGCTTATAATACTTCAAGGCATCACTGCATGCTCCCAGCTTTTCCAAATATTGTGCATATCGATAGTACACTGTTTTCAGCGTGATTGGACTAATATCCTTTACTACCTAGCAATGAAATGCCCCAGAGAAAACTTTTACATCAAATAAAACTCTAAAGGATCATTTTTTGCAAAAATTATTCACTCCCTGCCTGTATTGCTTCTTCCCATTTGGAATGTGCTTGAAGTATTCTACATGCCATAATATTTTGCCCTGTCATAGCACAGAGAAACTTTACATCATCAAACCTCCCGAGGAATATTCCAAGGGAAACCAGTTTTGTGAAGTTATCGGTGCATTCGTGCTCTCTTCAATTGAAAAAAGAAATAAGAAACACAGCTTTTATGATATGATTTTCTTCTCATAGTATTGTGAATTAAGTGCAGCCCGCCACATTTTAACATATTTCGCTGAATTGTGTAACTTATTTTGGCATATCACGAAGTTATCGTCTCACCGTAAGACACGCCGAGTTGATGGACTACCCCAATTCAGAGCTACTTGATCTAGGATATCCACTTTTGCTAAATTGAAAATCAATGACAAAATACTATCCTCTATTTGATTTTTCTGCACACTATTTTTTACAATACACATTGCAGCAGTGGAGTCTTCAATGGAAACAAAGTACGCCGCGTTCAATAGTGCCGCTGAAAGCAAATTCATGTGAAACATGAGTGGAGATTATGGAAATAGTGCATTCACACCAAGTTGTACCAATTTTTGAATGAAATGAATCATGTTGACTTCACCTGTATCATTATCTTTGTGGTACTTTATGCCGGTACAGTATTTCATTTCACACTTTTCAAGAATCGGCATACGCTGAAAAGTATCAAGAAAGCTTGTATAATCGAGGAAATGTGAAGGCAATGTTTCCGTTGAGTGAATCCATGTGTCAACTATAATATATGGTGCCATCACCCCTAAAACTACAGTCGTAAGTTCATTCATAGTCGAGGATCGCAAAAAAAAATGAGCAGTTTGCCTTGACGCTATACAAGATCGATAGTTTAATGGGGACTCCAGTTTCGGCTCGATAAAGCTGTCCATTTGTGAGCTGCACCGTTCAAGTTGACCTTTTCTTGCAATCCAACGCTCCTGTGCATTTACTCACTAAAACCTCTTTTTTTTTATCGCTGATCCTTTTACTATTTTACTACTAAGTGCTTATCATGCACTACCTGCCATAAAGCAACATTAATTGTGCTAGTATTACCTCTTCAATGAATCGAGCTTTCTCAGCAACGAACAAACCAATAAAGGTAGTCTACATAGAAAATTAAGAAGGCATACAATATTATACAAGCCTCGCTCATGATGGCAAAATGAACAATGTCGAAGTAAGAATTTCGAGATTTTTAAATTTTATAAGTACAGGCAATCTCTCATACGACAAGTAGTACGTGTGTTTCGGTAAATGGTTCGGCAGCATTCCATGCGATAATAGCTGGCGTTAACCCAGTTCTTTCAAATTCACAAAAGATATATCGAGGTGAAGAAGATTCCCAGGCATTGTAAGAACAGTAATCACCTGTGACAATATTGGTATATCTGAAAAAAATAAGCAAAAATGCGCTGACTGTTCAATGTAGTATTGGTTCCTACTATTTACAAAATTTTATGTCTAAGTATCGTTTGGGTACCTTCCGAAAAAATCATCCCTGACATCGAAAATAAAAAGTACCCTGCCAACAAAGTCGATAGAAGGTGAGTCCATCACCTTTGCTACGATGGATACAAGAGTCCCGTCGCAATTGCTTTTAGCTGCAACAATACGACCGAGTGAGGCACCTGTATTATCAGTAAATCGCCGTTTCGCAATATCTTTCCATTCTTTGGATGAAAGGTCCCATATGCGAAGAGTAACTTTATTTAAAATACAAACTAATGTGCTGCCATTGATGCTCAAGTCAGTGATGACATCTTCCACGCAAAGTCTTACATCAACACGACTCAGCATTTTCCCCTATCATTAAAAGAAGTTATAAACGACAAGCGTCACAAAGATTTTTTTAGTATATTAAGCAAGTTATGCCCACCATTGCATTGTATATATGAATAAACCATTCTTCAGCAACAAGCACTTCAGCATATTGAAAAGGTTTGCATATAGCTGCTTTTGTGATATTCTGGCAAGATAAATTGAAAGCTGTATTGAGTACCCCAGAACCTGCCAGTAAAAAGTTATCTGAGACTTCATATAGCGACAACATCAATTTATTCCATAATGCCAAGTACGGCGGACAAAGAGACATGCCATGGATAGTAAATTGTGCTGTTGCTTTAAGAAAGTTCTCATTTTCACTAGGCCTTGTGCTTGTTTTCACAATTGGAACCTGTGACAAATTGTATATTGCCACTTCAGAAGGGTTAACCTGCGTATTATTCAAAAGAAATTAGTTTCTCTTCTGTTTTCCAAATAAATTTTCGAATGCGAAATATTAATTGTGAGTAGACAATAACTTGCACAATAATTATAATCACTTGAAGGGCAAAAAGTGGAAAAGAGAATGCCTTGCAATACACTAGGTCTTGGAATATAGTGCAGGATTCCTCTGAACCAACGCAAAATATTAAGTCATAAGGCCCGAACTGAAGGAAACTGCAGTAGCCCTCGTTGCTCATTGCTGTGGTTTGAGGAATAAATTTCCAGGAAAACTCGGAAGATATTCGTTTTTCAGACGATTGATTTGGAAATCTTTTCCACTTAATAAAAAAATACAGACAAAAAATATTTAAGTTATCGGATTGAAAGGATTTGCTGATATCTAACCCAACTTGTAGAACGTATGTTTTTTCGAATAAGAATGCGAGTAATGTAGAATTCATATCTGGCGGAAGTTTAATTAATTTTTACATAGTTTTTGACAAAATCACCAAGAAAAACCGCACCTTTAATATTGATCCTTCACTTGTTCCAATCGCTAGTATATCAGATTCGCAGCAGTAGGTGATGTTGCTTGAAGCAGTGCCTACAATGAAATCAATTTAGGTGCAAATGATTACTTTAGCACCTCCTAATCAAATTGTTACTGCAGATGATAGCAACAATATGTAGATTGAAAGTTTTAGTATGACAATTACTTACACGTTTCACTACTGTATTAAATGTCGCAACAGAAATGTGTGATTGTGCATATTTAAAAGACGGAAATTCTTCAACAACGTAACTTTTTCCAGTTGTATTTTGCTAACCTTCGACTATTTGCACTGGAAAAGCTACAATGTAGGAATCTGACATTTTTGCTGTGACATTCCAGAAAACCAGAAAATCTTCCCCATAAAGTGTGGCAGCAAGAGTCTGTGCACCAACCCAAGTAAAGTGAACTTGCTTTTTAATACTCTTGGAAAGTTGATTTGAAAGCGGGTGGAGATATTTCAACGCATTCTTCACTTGTCCGCTAGAGTTGAGCTGCAGCTGGATGAGGGTAAAAGATTGATCCACGCAGATTAGCTGATCAAATTGATCACAGTAATCAAGGAACAAAATGTTTTCACATGATCTCCAACTGAACAATACAATCATTTCTCAACATGAAAACTATGGCATTATAATATCCAACAACCAACGAGAGATACCGCACAAAAAATCTACTGCAACTATTATAAGACTTGCGTAACACTGAAAATGATAAGCCCACAAACAATATACAATTAAAATTCTATTTAGCTTACATTTCGCAGCATTCATCGTTTTCAGCAACATAATATACAACACGAGAAACACTACAGAACATTGGAAAATGATTAGTTTCTTCGCATGTTTTTGCGGAGAGATTTGTTCGAAAAAGAATCTGAATGTAGAGAAGTAAGCATTGCTTTCTTATAGTAAATGGAGAGTAAGTAATTACGAAAAAAGCAAGAGTGGTTTCCCTATTATTCGTTAGAAGTATAAGAAATAGCATGCAGGTCCAATATTTCTGACCCGCTCAACATGTTTTTCTAGTATTTGAGTTTTGTGGAATTTAAGGTGGATTTTAGGGAACTTCTTAATTTTCCAAATTATCAGCAATCCTGATCTGTCTATTGTAACGCATTTAGAAAAAGTAGAGTTGAAAATAATGCAACATATTTCGGTATTATGTTGTAAATGCTTAATTTCTAAAATGTTTCCAGGCGTGGAGGTGAAGACTTGCGAGCAATCACAGACAGAAAGAACCCCAGTTTTCCAACCCACCAAAAGTACTAGGGAGTCTGAAATCGAATGAATTATTTTGCATTAAATACAATAATTTACTATTGAAACAGATGAAGTAAGCCATGGAAAAAAGCAAAGAGGCAGATTGAAATGTCGATAGGTTCTTATTTGCAACAACATTACAAAGTTAAAATGATTTCAAGCAGATTACAAAACATAATAGGTTCAATAGTGTTCGTTGTAAGACCAAATTTCCATACTTGGAATCCATTCAAAGGCACTCAGAAAGCCTTCTTTTGGTTGATAAATTACTGCTGAAGGATCCAAAAGTTCGTTTGTAAAAGTAGTGTCTATTCCTGTATATATTTGGATATATCCCGGGGGTAAATGCACAGCCAGAAGTAACCTAGAAATTGAATGGCAGTCAAGACTTTTTTCAATACAAAGGCAACCGTTTTGGCCCCCGCAGCAGCTGTGGTAGGTACAAGAAGTCCACGCCCCGTGTATTTGATTAGCAGTCACTACTGCTTGCTGGAAAGCAATAACTGCATTACATGCTCTTTTGCCCGAAAGGTGTAGCTCGTGTTGAGCAGTTACACGTGCTATTGAATTGGAGGTAGCAATTTTGCGCAAGGAATATTCTGTCATGATTTTTTAATGCATAGAGAAACTGTTTGGCTTCAGTTCTGCTCAAAGTGCCACTATGATCCGCGTGACACTTTGAAAATCACGTGCTTCATTATAACATTTATTATCTTTAGCTGTCTTCAAATAATTAGTAATTGCAGCCACTTCACTTGCGATGCATTTCCACAGGAATCCATGCATTGACAAGACTTCAAAGTGGTTCTGAGGTAATTCTACCGCCGCAAGTTCTTCCTGCTAATTTGATGCACAGTAACTTCAATAAAATAAGGTAAAAACAAAATGCAACGCTAGCCATGGTAAGATAATGTATTTTTTCTGACAAGGTATCTAAAATATTAGATACCTTCAAAGAATTTGCTTGCAATTTGTTTTCGTTTGTGAACAATAATTTTTAATCCAGGCTTAATTGGTGGTGCTTTCCTAGTGTTCTTTATACATGCGTTTTTCGTTGGCAACAAGGATGGAGTGTTGGATACAAATAATTTAACAGATCAGATGAGTGACACTTTTGCTGAGATCTTTCATATAGTATCGTGACAAAGCTAAAGGATCTGCCGATTTGCAATCGTTTTAATAAACGCATAGCTCATCAATCCTGCAGACAATGAAAAGCCACTTTTTTCCGCCTCATGTGCACTGGCAAAAATGATGAAGCCATCAGAAATTGGTATCCATTTAAATATGCTTTGTAATTGCGGCAGAAACATCAGATATAAGGCAAAATTAGTAGTAACATTCAAACTTTGGTAATTATTGAAAAAAAAGTAGATACACGCGTAAAAATATTACTGTCGCCTCGATCATATCTTCGAATATTTAAAGCAACCCAGCAGAAAGTATCTTCTTACTGGGGCTGAAAGTATTTGGGTTAGCCATTTTACTTCCACAACACTAATTATTCGTAAAATTCCCCGTATAAAAAACTTAAATTCGATAAATATAGCGCATTAGCAAATGAGTTTAAAGCATATTATGGATATTTTCGTTAAGATTCGTAGCATTATTTGATCCGTGCTTAAGTAGTTTTTCTCAGCAATCATGCTGATGACACGTAAAATAGATTTCACTTTTAATTGTACTATAAATATGTACTTAAATTGTAAATTTTTTTATTTTAATGCAGAAAACAATTACGCTTCAAAAGATATAGGAAAAATGAATTGAGGAGAGCACTTTTCCTTTTTAAGTCTAGTGCTTTTTCTAAGGTTTCTTTTCTGCTATACAACATATGAAAAATAAGGAAAGAATTGTTCAAAAAACTGAATTTTTTTTCTGTTGTAAGCTTTTATCAAGCAAACAATTTCGGCATATGACCTGTAAAATTGACTAGAAAGTTCCTTTCAGAACTACCGTTTGTACACATTTCTTTAATGAAACCTGCTTGCATGCACTTCATTTCTTTGATGTGCTTAAATTCACGAAAACAAAGTTTCTTACAAGTTTCTATAGCCTATTTCCTCATGTTCGTACACGAAAAAATTAACTTTGTAAACAAAAATAAAAATATAAGTAGACTCGTCGTATATTGGCAAAGATGAGGATTTATTTGAGGCCCTATTATACATCGATAAAATGAACACCAAGCAAATTGAATGCTAATTTCCAAACTTCTAGGAATGTAGATTCTACATGTAATAAAAGCAGTTGTGACTTGTTCTGAAAAATAGCTGGTTAATATTTAATGAAGTAATGCTCACTAGAGACAAGACAAAAAAATATGACGTCAGTTCATTCAGATTAAGCAATGTATTTGCCACAATGGTTGCTGTTATAAATCAGTAGGGTAACCATTAAACTTCAAATAAGCAATATAAATCACTTTCTTTTGAACTAGTAGAAACAAATTACTTTTGTTTTCACTTCTTATATAAGCTACTGCCGAAAATTATAACTGCTCCTTAAAGTTGAACTTTGCTCTTTCAGTTATGGGAAACAACGTATATCTTTTGCTTAAGCTTCCAATATTTACATTCAGTAGTTCTGAAAAGGAAAATCGAAAGTAATCCATTTTGACAGGGGAAAAAATATGGAATACTTAGTTTTTATGTATTTAAGTTAAATGAGTTATCAATTCATATGTAGAGTTTTCCATTTCATATATAACTTATTTTTTTGAAATAACGCATAGAAGCCGAAAAAAATGTAAAGTGTAAAGAGCTTAACTATCCATAGCCCCATACGATAAAGTTTTGAAATTATTCCGAAAAATGGCTAACATCATATCGCAGAATACAACTGAAAAGTACCTATTGTTGGAGTTTAATAATTTTATTTATGGTATCCTATGTAATAAAACATCGAAAATTCCTGACTTACGCAAAGTACCGTCATTACTCAAAGATATATTAACATTGGGACACTAAAATGTTTGAAAGAAATACAAAAAATGTATGATTGCTTTACAGGTATAGATGTAGTGGCACCCATTCCCAAAAATTCGCTTTATAAAATCGCAAAATTCTATTTTGCAGACACTGTAAGGTTACTAGTTGCCATCAACAAATCATTCTAATAATATCACATTTTTCATGCAACAGTATAGAACTAGCCGCAACCATCTGCGTAATCTTGTCGCTGATTGAATTTTCCTCACTCGGTACTTTGTTCAAGTAATCTTTCGAGAATCTGCAAAGTTAACATCGACAAGATAGTACCTTCATGGAAAAGAGAGTTGTGCATGTGCTAAATAATTGCCGCCCACAACATTGACAGGGATAAGACTAAAATAGTTCAACTTTTTCGCACCAAATTTTAAGCATCAAGCCTCAAAAGGAGCTGTTTATTTATGTCTTGGAAAATAGTAAATTAAGAGCATCTTACTTCTTTTTTTTTTAGCCGAGTTCTGCTCAATCTCGAGAAACATATTACCAATTCTTGTTGCACGTTTCCGTTGGTTGTTCTGAATAGAGGAAAAAAAAGTGCACATCATACCAGATGATCTGGAATAGATAAAAATAACTTTAATTCCCAATACATTAGATATATCACACATAGCAATGAATTGAAAAATAAAAAATGCAATGTAATTTTAGATAACTAGTTCACCTGAATATCTAATACAAGCTTTGATATATCATCACTTCCCCTGAATCAAACAAAATCAAATGCTCCTTATAGCCGTGAATTAAAATGGTATTTATTCCACATGTTTACGAACTTTCACTTCGAGTGGCCTTCCGATAGGCTCAGATAATATATGTAAGCATAGACACGTACTTGGAATTCAATTCTTTGCTCTCTTTCTGAGTTCTTCGGGACCATTTTACAGCATTTTTCCTTAAGTGCGAGATTGTTTGGATATATAATTCTGTTTTTTCCAGGCGCTGAAAATTGAAGTGAGGCACGCATGATCAAAAAGCGAAGAAAATGCATGCAATCATAAGATGTATACAATAGAGCGCTTAGCACCTTTTCTTTGATTAGAGCATTGATGATGTTAAGATATCGATCAATGTCACTTGCTTCACTAAGAGGGATCCATTTTAATATATCACTTACGTCCCCACCGAATCTAAGTAAGTGTAGAACAAAAACAATCGTTGCAAGAATAATTTTAATTGTCTTAAAAGAAATGTTTTAAAAACACTTTTATAGCCACATTTATGCAAGCAATGCAAGCGTCTATAAAAGATAACAATCTATTGTATAAGTTGGGTCAACAACAATTACTCATTATTTTCTTTGAGAGCAGCACGCTAGTGTGCAGGAAATTGTAAATAAAATAGAACCTCTCATAAAATTCTATAAGATCATGCTTTTCGTCTTCACTCTTCCTGTAAGAAGAGGCAAAAGCTTCAATATCATCTGGATCTAGCTGCGGAAATAGCATTCGATAGTGATCAAAAGCTTGCATAAACATTGCCGTTTCTTCATCTTCACAACCTAGTAGCAGGTGTCACAAAGGTATAATACTTTCATTTACTCAAGTAGTTGTGAACTATACAAAGAACAAGCGAAAAGTTCTGACGGAAATAAACAAAATATTCAATGCCACTAGTCTTGAACCTTAAGTATTTGCATTTTATCGGGTACCTCTTTATCTTAGCATTAGAATCTCACCATAAAGATCATACTGTTGTCGCTTTTTAGGGTCTTTCAATACACTGTACGCTGTTTGAAGTTGCTGAAACATCTGTGTAGCGGATTCATTGTCAGGATTTTTGTCCGGATGAATCTTCAACGCTCGAACTCTGAAGGCTTTGTGAATCTCTGCGTGAGATGCGGTGGACTCAATTCCAAGAATAAGATAGAAACGACGACTCGGAGGATTCTTTGGTTTCCTCGCAGAACTGGAACGGGGCGTACCCCGTTTTGACTTCGGAGATCCCATTAGTTACAGTAAGAAAGAGCTGCAGCAAAAACTAAAGTTATATGCTCAAAAATCTAGCCGTGGCCCCACGAATGAGTTCTGGGCATATCTGCAAGCATTTGCTGTATGTAGCCAGATGCTTACGCTTACGTATTGGATTCAGAATCAACGTGGAGACCGCATTTTACAAGTGTCTTGATGCCTACATTGCGTTTCACTGGTTTGTGTAGGTTTGAGAAGTTTTACATACTTGCTCATGTCGCACAAACGTAAAAAAATTTGCGACATTATTGCACAGCCCGGATGCTTAACTGTTTTGTATTACGTTTTCTGTGGAAAAGTAAATAGATTTCATTGCACAAGTTATTTCTTTTCATTAAATACCGCCCATGCCAAAGAGTCCCCATCCACCGCTTTTATTACTACCTCTCCCCCCTTCATGTTTTGCAATAGATGCAAAAATAAAATTTTACTTCCTTTTTGTCGTTCTATCTATAAATGTTAGCAATGGAGATATTCTATAGCGGATTTCCATAGATCCTGCCATTCGCCTCTCTAATACCAAATATTTATTCAGATAACTAGAAACAGCGCGGTAGAAGTATCTCATAATTGATTAAAGTGCCAATTCTTTATATTTAAATCTTCTCCGATCGAATCTAAGGCGATAGTTTGCGAAATAACTTTTCTTTCGCCCCTTTTTCTTCAGCTGTTATCATCGTAGCAACAGCGCAATCGCTTACAAATTTAATGCTTTCAAATCTACCTATCTTGTATAAATTCCTGAATAAAATAAGATAAAGTGCCCATAGTAGTTTCGACATGCAAGAGTATTTACATTAGCATTTCAACAAATCTTTCACACGTAGCAGTACTCGATTATTACTTAATGCAACAATTTCGAGATTTTACTTTACACGCTACAAGTGATAATCATCACTTCTGCTATAAAGAAGCCTGATGCTATGTTATAAACAAAAATTCCAAAAAAATGGCTTAATCTGGCTTCGTTTCGAAACCATGAAACTTCGAATATAGGTAACCAAAAAATTGAGGGAACTACACTACGATTGAGCTTCATAAAATAATAAATATAATATGAGAAGCTTTCCAAACGCTATACGGGCTACGATGAACAGACAGTTTGATCCAGCCCATAAAGTACAATGTGACGGGGAATTCGCAAACACACTACGGTAGAACTTTTGTTTCTTTCGAGGAAGTGTCTACCTCTTGATCGACATAGACAACAGATACAGAATTTACGCAATGACGCTCATCCGTTTCAGTAAACCTGCAAAATAACGAGAGATATTATAAATTTATATTGAAAATTTAAAAGAACTTGAACTCTAGCACAAATCAACGGAAAATTGAAAATTGCCACAATTCTCTTGCATATTAGGCTCACGAGAGCAGGAATCAAGGTTGATAAATAAATATTATTACTTTTCTCCTTCAAAAACATGCCCTAAATGACCGCCACACTTTGCGCATATTATTTCATTTCGTAGCCGCCCCATTGAGGGGTCAGGGCGAATTACAACAGCTCCTGAAAAAAACATAAAAAGAATATAATTTTGCAAGCATTGAAAGACTTAACAACAACGCAAAAGTGTAAAACATCCTTTCACATATTCCATTAGGATGAAACAATAGTACGCCATGTAATTGTAAAATGTAATAAATCATTTTATTGTAAAAAATATTTTGAAATAGAAAGCAATGTTTCTCGTTAGGGGATAGGTCTTTATAAGAAAGTGACTTACTCAGTGAGGATTTACCGCATAAACTCGTTAATGATGTCACGAAAAATGGATGCAATACATACAAATGGCATTTCCGAACTTGAAAAGCAAGCTCTTCCACTAATTTATCCCATTTCTTGTCTTCAAACTTGCCTTCGTAAATTTTATCAAACGCAGGCCAACCACATCCAGATTTAAATTTTGCAGCAGCAGAATAAAGCGGTTGCCGGCAAGCACGACAAACAAAATGACCCTTTTTTGGATAGAATTTGTCATATTTTCCTGTAGTGAAACAAGATGATTGGATTGTGCGAACACTAGCACTACTTGGGCGATAATTACAAGGCTACCGCAGAGCTCAATTAAAGATTGGATTCCAATCACGTAGCACGTGAATTTTTTCCCCAAAACGGAAATACATGAAACTGGCTATATTAATACGAGAAAATTGCAAAATAAATGCATTTGTAATTCAAACAGTATTATGAAGTACCTAAACATTTTGACTGACCGGAGAATGCTCTCTCAGTATCTTGCTGTCGAATCACGCTATATTCCAAATCTAAAAAAGAAGTGTATTAAATAAGTACATTTAGCACTTATATAAGCATTTTAGAAATAAAAAAGCAGATACATATATGTATATACAAATATCTACACCTTACGCCAAAACATGTTGAATCAGGTAAACTTACAAAACACTCGATAGTAAATTTTTAAAAGTGATTTTTTGAAAAGAAAATTGCACAAACAATCTCATGACTAACTAAAAATTATAAAGACTGGTAGTTTAGCTATTTTTTCCAATTAACTTTTTCAAGCCTATACAAATTGAGCAATAGAGAAGGAGAAGCTTTGTAGTTTTTAGTCATAACAGCAAAGTGATATTTCAGTAACTAAAAGCAAAACGATAGGTAAACATGCGCCTTTTTCCTTCTACACGTAGAGACAAAGAGGAATCAAGCGACCGCAAAGCTCTTCGCATAGTTCCATAACTAATTCTTTAATCAAGTGCCCTTTTACAGACATAAGAGCAGAAAGAAAAGAATCGCAGAAAACACTTTGCTGCAATTACGACGTTACTTGCTTGTAACCTGAGAGCTCTTTCTTCCATTCATTTTCAGGCTTTACGACTGAGAAAGTTGTGGGAAAAATATTTTCATGTGACTTCATCTTAAGCGAACGGAGAAAGCGCATAGTAACAAATACAGAAAGGGTGCGCACAAGCAAGAAAGCCATTAAAAAAATCAATTTTTCTACAGTGTAAAAAATAGGCTGAGTAAACATTTGCTTATTGGGAGGAAGCAGTATCGTAGGAACGTACTGGAGCATCAGACTGGTGCCTGGTGCATCTCTTCAATTTCCTTAGCTAAGCAAAGCATGCGATATGAAGTTTGCGTATCTCATGCTAAATTTACTCTTTCATTCTTCGCAGTCTCATTTTTTCATGTTTCAATTTTCCCTAGTAACGAAAAACTACTGATACTTCTCATATTATTGCAGAATTGGACAAGGTAAGCCTAAAAAGTCGTGCTATAGCAATATAATTTTGCTTGCTAAGGCATTGGAGTAGTGCTTGCAATAAAAAAATTGTTTACAACCTCTCGTACATGTACAAATACAACTTGCTGCAATTCCACCTATTTTGTTAGAATGCTAAAAATTATTACTTCAAATTAGTTCCTATCGAAATTCGCTCTACGCCTTTTTCCAAGTTTTCCCACATTCACTGTGAAAGTGAAGATTATCTGAAGTCTTCTTTGTTGCGTAGATTTTGCGTACTCTTAGAAATATGCGTTATGGTAAATTTAGAGTTTGTTATACGTGACGCAGCAACTAAGCTGAAAAGAAGAACTTGCGATACAATCGATTTTTAGCAATGTAGAATTGTGTTTAAAAATATAAGTTAAGCAATCAAAGGAAATATTCATTTTGTAGCTTTGATTACCGAGATAAGTTATACCAAAATTGTCTAATAAAAATCAATGTTCTTATGGCCAATCAAAAATAAAAAACCTAAAAAAAAACATTAGCGAAAAGACTGACTCCTCCTCTAGTTCTGATTCTGCATTCTCTTTCATCGGTTATATTTGCTACGTCTGGGGTATGCTGTTGTAGTTCGTCGGACACCGGTTCTATTTGCGTGCACTCAAACACGTACCTAGTCGACTGGCTCGCTGTGCCTAATAGTAATGGGAGCACTAACTCAATTTTTATATAACATTATTTCTACTCGAGCAACATCTTAATTCTTATATACATAAGCATAATATCATTCCTCCTTATGTAGCTATTTAATTTCTACCTACCTAGCATACACGTAATATCATTCCTACCTACGTGAGTTAAGTAGACTGCGATTACTTACTTGTTGCATGGATTCTTAATTTTTACTCAAAATATACGTGCCAAAGAAATTTTTATTTTTAGAAAAGGCACATCAAAACGGAAGAATATTTGAAGCACGTAGAAGCACAATGTTTTATAATCTATTCTCAACTGCGAGAAGATGAAATAAATATATTACGCAAGCTCAAAAAAAAAATTAGTAGCGTGTAATAATCTGGACTAATATTCTCGATTCTGCTTATGCATTAATTAAAAATACTTGCCAAGCGAGCACACGATAGCTGGTGTTTTTCAACTTGTTAACGATAAATTCGCCGATGTATTTGAGAAGCTTACACGAAACACCAATCCCTTATTTTGCTCTCTATAGCTACACACTTCTAATTAAAGACGTTATGTCTGCGCCGTACTCGATCAAGGATACCGACTATATGCACTACCATTCGGCACTCCTTGCAAGTGGAGGGTTATTCTCTTAGTGGATAAATTAAATATTTACAAAAAAGTATAGACAGCAGGAGTAGATTGAATGATACCACGCTAAATCATTTGAAAATTGCATGATCCCCTCATCTGTTGAGTAGTGTCAATCTGTTTTCATAGTTGGAGTGAAAACTTGAGGTCAGTGCTAAATCTCATTCGCTAATCGTTTAGGCCACACCCTTGTAAGTACTCTTATTTTGTTGATTAGAGATTATTGTTTCATCATTGGATAAATAAGAGAAGTAGATTCGATCTATCTCTGGGTTTTTCTAATCGGTTTGTGCAAAAAATATACCGCAGAGGAGGTAAATTTGACAATATGAGAAGCTATGTTGCATGAAACCGCGTAAACGTTGGTTTCAGTGCAAAAGCGGTTATAGTGTTTTCCATTATTTCTATTGATGCAAATATTGGATCAATTCGTGAACCATTTCTTTAACAGCGTTCCTCTTCTAATTTCCATTTGCATTAATCATCCCTAAGAGGAAAATATGAATGGCATCTGGGGCCACAATGTGTATAACCGTCCGGATCTGAAGCAAAGAATGAGCAATGCTGCTCTTCCGCTACATATAGTCTTTCTGAGGCAGTTTCACATCTGCTAAGAACAATAGCTTGATTTGTAATTCCGTAGATTACAGCTTTAAGCTTTCTTTAGGTGGCGCAACGCGATCCATCTGTTTTTTGATAATGCGTTTGTGACCATTTTAAGCGGAATCGAGATATCAATTTCAACGGCAAGGAATCTTCGTGTCAATTGATTATAGGTGGTGCAGATGTAGAAAACAATAACTTTCTTTGCTGCATTCTGGTCATAAATGCCTGCGGAAAGTCCTTCCTCGTCGGCAGATACAACTGTAGTGGCGCAGTTGCTCGATGGAGTGAAAAATAGCCAAGATGAAGAAATACTTGCAAGTGTACACCGAATGCTGGAACATCCTGAGGCCTTTGAATTTCGAGAGCTGCTGAGTCTACCAAATTTCAAGGTAGAACTTTGCAAAATTGATATATGTGCATCAGCATATAACGTTTCGTGTTGATATGACGATAAAGAGATACTTGAGCGTAATCTACTTGTTTGCGGCAATATTTCGGAGAGCATGCTTTCCATTACTTCACGCGTTATGCACTCAATGGAAAGAAATTTGTTTAGCTCTTAAATTGTGCTTCCTTTAATGTAAAATTGTCTAACTTGAGCATCTCCAAACCTTTTCTTGTAGGTATTTGCCATGAGCATGGCAAATACCTACAAGAGGAATCTCTTAATGTTACTAACAAGCTTTTTAAGACTTTTGTTTGAGCTTTTAACTGCCTTTTAAACTTTAATTTTTGGCCTACTTTGTCTTTATACAAGCAAAATCCCTTAATTCTTGGTTGATAATACATGAAAGTATACGCTTATCAGGAATTTACTAATCAAGATGCTGATGCACACATGCTTTATCAACTTGTGGAAGTGTTTTGTTTTGGTACATTATCAACTTACTGGGATCTGTTCGTCATGAAAAAGGTACCTTCTCTTTCCGTTGCTGAGGAGAAAAAACTTCAATTGCTCACAATTATGTCGGTTGCGTCTGAAAAAGACCAACTTTCTTTCTCTGAACTTGTGGAACATGTTTTCTTTGATGCTAGAAAGGAGTGCATCAGTGGTTAGTCATAACCTCAGTTTTCACGTTAAAAACGCAGTGGCTTTGTTTTATAATTATTTTGTACAGAGAGCACATTTTATATTAAATGCATAAAAAGAAATGTAAAAGTAAACCTTAAATTTGGTTGCAGGTAGAGTTTGTAGGAGTCTTACGATTGATCCATTGTGGTAAATACCAAAATGATAAATGATGATTTAAATTTTGTAGATGCTTTTATTTTACTTACGAAATATCCTTTATTGCTTGATCCTCTTTCCATAACTTGTCTATTGTAAGCTTCACAAAATTAAAGAAAGCATTGAAATCTGTATTCTCTTGGCAAATATTATTCTGCCTTAGGCCTTGTATTCCTGGCTGATTCAATCAGCTATTCACTATCTTTTTCATGATGTTGCTGTGCTGGCATTAACTGCTATTTCTAATTCTAGCTCCCACTCTACCTGAAATAGCTATTGCACGAAAAAAGGGCTGAAAGTAGTTTTCTGCATTATTCCTTTAGCTATGTAGTAAACGGGGAATGAGAAATGCATTAGTGAAGCTGGCATTCTGCTTAGAATTTTATTAAAATTTCAAGCAGTGCCATTGAGTTCATATGCACTTCTCATAGAGGTGGTACATTCTTTATTGTTTTCAGATGAAAGAAGAGGCATCCAAAGCATGGATCTCTCCCAGGGAGTTTACAATGATATCTCTCAGCATAGAATGGAATTGGAATTGCACAAAGTATTGATTGATTGCTTTTTTTATGGATTAATTGCTGGTAGAATTGACGAAGAAGCACGATGTGTGGAAATTTCTCAAGTTAAGGAGCGTGATATCAGTGAGGAACACATTGACAAGATGTTAACTACTTTTCAGAGATTTCTGGAAAAATCTATAGCGGTGGAGTCTGCTCTTAGTAACCGTGAGAGTGAAAATCATACACCGGTAATCGAACTTTCTGAAATGTGAAGAATTCTGTTATTATTGCAGAACATGATGGGGGGATGTGTGACTTCAAAAACATTGAAAAATAAAATAAATGGCTGCTTACTACTCAATCTTGGGTATCTTATTCTTGTGTTTATCTATTTTTGTAGGAGTAAATATTGTAAAAATTACATTAATGTCTTCTCATTTTCTAATAGATTAGGTTAACCATGAGCTTTCACTTGCTTATTTGCAGTGTAAAAATGTGGAGCTAAATACGGGTGTTTCGGTGATGAATGCTGGTGATGTGAGGGATAACTTTCATACACAACCTACTTCAGCTACCCAACCATTTTTTACAAGCATGGAATGGGAGCAAATTAATGAATTATTTGTCTCTTCAAGTTTAACGAATAGAGGGGAGCAAAAGAGAGCTAAAAAGTGTTTGATGGATCCTCATATTAAAGGAAAAAAATGAATTTATTTATTTACATGTTTTTTTATGTTCACTTCGAGTGTTGTTTTCCTGCTTGAAATAGATGATACTACTAGTTTTGTTGTATTCCCCAAAATGATGAACATTGGTAGTTCCTAATCTTTATTTTATGTGAGAAAGTAGTCAATCTTTTTGTGATGATGACCAGAATATATTTTAAAATTGATATGTTATAACAGCCTCAATAACTTACCTAATTCAGCCAGATGCTAAACTATATTGTCGATTTTTTTCAGTTGCGCTTTGTATTTTTCATAAAGCAGGTTTCATATACAGTCTGACAATTTTTTTAAATTTTGAGATAGGGAAATAATCCGCTTGGTTATAATAAATTTAATGTTTCAAACTTAAATTTTTCAAGCATGAAATAATAGTGTGAACTACCGGAAGCAATACATCTATTGAAGCATTTATATACAGTTTTTCTGAGTGTGGTATCAATAAATACTGCGAGGCTTGCCTTTAGTTGTGCGTGCCTAATGGTGATATTCAACTTTGCATGCTAGTAGTGTGGTTTGGTAATTCACTCAGATTGTTTATGGCAAAGGGGAGGTAAATTGGTTTTATTCATGAAATATTAGGCATATTTGTCAAAAATAAATGCTTTTCAGTTAATTTAACGCAGGAGAAGATTTTGTTTCCAGCTGCGTTTTAAAAAAGAGTTGCTTTCATCCCTATTAAATGGTATATGCTTTCTTGGGTAAATCTTACCTTGCCTTCAATTAAAAAATATTGCCATCTTTTCGAACGCATTGAGAAGCCATGGTGGTAATACTTTCTCAAGTACAATACAGTGTGTGTCTGAAATTTTTCATCTTCGATGCAGTTTAGAAGAATTACAGCTCGCATAAGTGCTTGCTTTCTCATTACCTTTTAAATGGGTAATTACTTTTGATGTAAAAGTGTGGCAATGAAAATCCTTCGTTCGCTTTTTTCTTAGTTGCAGTCTTACGCTTATTGCTGCATCCAGAAATGGAAATATATTTCTTCTGTTTAAAATGAGTAGATAAGATTGCAAAGCTCATCAGAATTCTACCGTATGACGTTAAATTACTTGCTCCACTCTGCCACTACGCTTCAAGTAATGTCATTATTTAAATGTGATAAACTTATAAGAAAATTAGTGTTTAGAACCAAATATAAAAGTTCACAAATTAACGTTATGCACTGAATTTGTGTAAAGACGCTTAAAATGCAGATGCTGCATTAATGGAATATTACCAGTTGACTATTCTCAACAATAGTGATTACAAAAAAGTTGATGCAGTACTTGTTTATTCTTGTTAAAGCATTGCTGACTGAATCTAACGTCGATGTAATACGTTTATTCTTTTCGGAGTAGCTAACTTCAAGAATGGACCAAAAAGCAATACTATTTTTTCATAAAGCTACTTATCTTTTGAACTGTAGCATTCGTAGAAATTGGTATTAGAACGACGCAGTCTTCCTACCATTCACACAAAGTTTCAGCTTAGAGTAATTATTTGTAATACATTGTTTTAACATAGGATTTACGGACTTTTCCTTTCCATTTGATGATTTCAATTAGTTAAAACATGTATTATTTATTTTTTTCATAAAGCATTTGGCTCATTCATACATGAATAGTGAAAAGTAAATGCAAAGACACTGCTGTTACTTATTTTATTAACGGAGATTGTGCATAAGATAAAGATTGGGCACATGCAGTTTATTTCTTAATTGTTTGTAAGCCACTAAGAAAGCTAATATAAAATTTCAAACATGTTCAATTTCTTTCTACAAAATTGTAATTTTTCCAAACTTGTGCTGACTCGCCTTTAAAGGAATATGAAATTGCATTATAAAATGAAAAATTTATATAATGTGCTAGTATTCAAACAAGAAAAACTTTACACTCTTGCTAATTTTTGCATGATCCACCAGATCACCTCGCTTATGTGTAATAGACTTAAGTTAGGCCTTCTCATCAGTTATTTCACAAAATAGAATCCATATTTAAGATGTTATCTTTTCAGTTAGAAGAGAATTGGTTTTCAGGATGCTGCTTGTGTGCCTGTACTAGAGAATCGAAGATATATTATCGGCTATTTCAAGCTCCCAGAACTCTAGCAAATTCCCTATTAATAACGTGAATTATTATTGTTATAATATTTCCACTTTTTTCTACTTTGCAAGTAGCATTTCCCACGTCACAGTCGATGCAGAAGAATTAAATATATAAAAATAGGGAACATTCATTTCAATACTTGTCCGGTACCATGTCGCTGTACGCTCCTCTATTTCGTAATTTTCTTTCTTACATTACATTTTTCTCTCTCTAAGATTAACGCATTGCGTTCTTTTCATTTTAATTCCTAGTTATTCTTCGCTTTTGTTGCTCATTTTATCATTTGTTTCTGCTTTGTTACTCATTTTATCATTTTTTCTGCTTGAGCTTCTGATTCAAAAAATACTCGATTATTTCGCACCATAGATCAATGAATTTTTGTCACAACGAAGCGCTGTTAAGCTTGTGTTTCAGTATACAATAATTTTCTGTTTTATTGCTTCGTATAAAAAAGATCAAGTAGTAGTATCTTTGTTTATTTGCCATTGCACAGTCTAACTTCGGTTGCAGGCGGAGTGCTAAATGCCATCCCTTTTTTTGCGTAGTGAAATTAAAATTAATTAGACAAACATACTTATATCACAGAAAGCAACAACTTTAAAAGGAAAATTTAGTGTTGCACTGGCATGTCATATCTACACAATATCCACATCAATACAATAAGCAGTCTACATGTACATGTGGATATGCATACATGATATTACCTGTTTATATGCGATATTCAATGCTAATAGAATATAGCCTATCGGAAGCTCACTAGCCGACATTTGATACAAGAGCTTGGAGATTGCAAAAAAAATTGTTCCTTGGTTGAATTATGATTAACCAATTAGCCTCTTTCAGAGAGTCATTGCGTGGTGTCACACGTACGCTACGCAGCATTGATAATTGTTCATTCTCGACTAGGGATGAACAAGAAGATAGGGTGCACAATTTCCACACTGAATATTTTATGTGCTTCAAAAATTAGGGAAAGGCTTTATTTCTGGTTTGTTGCTCTCTAAGGAAAAGCCTTCTTCATGCTACTCCTACATTCACAATGCCTAACTTTGCCTTATCGAAGTATTGTTGGCGGATTCTTTCCCTTTCTTACGTTGCACTGCTATGTTGCATGCAACTAGAAACTATTGCAGGGCATGTGCCTCGTTATAGCAATCCGTCTACCGCTTGGATATCGAGCGGAGGTATAGCTGTAGTGATGATGTGCAGCAATTCTATGGTTTAGGCTAGTGGAACCTGGTTTTGCAACCGGTTTTGATCCTCTGTTACTTTCTTATGTAGGAGCTGCAAAGTAGCTCTACGTAAGATTAGTTGGAATATAGAAATATCTGCTAGAAAAAAACAAAGTAATAAGGCTGCGTCTACTTGAGTAAATTTCCCTTCGTTCATACGCTGTAGATAGTATGCGCAATGAGCATTTTTGTTGCGCAATTTTTTTTCTGGTGAACTGCGTTGCAGCTCTTCCAAATTTACAAGATGATGAATCGCTTCATTTAAGAGCACTGCTCCAATACGAAATTTTTTTCTACAAAAAAAGTTAAAAATAGATTGGTTCTTACAAATAGCTGCGATAGTGTAAATTGATGCGATTTGTTTTAGTGACTAGGACCTTGAGGAAGCCCCATTCTATTTTTACGGGACAGAATCTTCTTAGCAATTCTATTCAACCCTCTAAATCATGTAAGAATCCTTGAATTGCTTAAAATGGCAACTTGCTACTATTTTTTTAATGCGATACTTTTTCAGTTTAAAATAACCTACTCGTTTTTGATAATATTCTAATTCTTACATTTTGCTTCGGTATAAGTGCCCAACGTCGGCTCTTTGAAATTTTTTGATTTTATTTTTTTCTGGCTGATAGTTCGGCCTAGCAAAGTTCTTTTGTGCGATTTCCTTGTCCGAATTCTGTTACTTTTGGAAAACGTAGTAAAAGGATCTTTCAAAAATTGGATTTTTTTTGGCGCTGTCTGTTTGATTGTCGTTTGAAGTGGATCCAAATTTAGGAGAGCTGGAAGCAATTTAAAATACTGTACTCTTGCTTTCTTACCCTTCTTTGACAAGACTCATGTCCTGTTATCTACTATAAAATTGCTTGTATCATCTGCTTTGCGTATCATCACACGATGCGAAGCTTACCTTCACATAAAGGTTTCATTCCTTATTTATATAGCTATTATGGCATCACCGATAGCCGTGCATAAAGATACAACCGCAGTAAAAGAAGATTTACATACGTCGATCGTCGCCCCTCATAATTGTGATTCTACTGGCCGCTTCTGTTGGAAACCCTTAGCGGGTTTAGATCAGCAAATGGAATCTCTCTATGCTTCTATCACCGCACGGGATCCCCATCAAACAAAATTTCTGCAAGCTTTTCGGTAGAAGCATTGTTCATGCATTTTAAATACTCAGTTGTCAGAAGAAATACACACCACGAAAATTTGAGAGTTCACTGTGGAATTCATAGTACAAGCGTATACACTTTACTGGTGAGACTACAGAGGATATTTGGGACTACGCAAGCGAAGCGGGTGATGAATGCATGCCTGAATTCTCTTATGTTTTAATTTCTTAGGTGATAATAACGAAAACATCCTTCAATGTATCTTCTTCTACTCCACTGGCTTCTTCATTCTTTTTCTAATTGTAGAAAACTTATTTTTTTTGCTATACAGCAAGCTGAGGAATGCTTGGCTAGGGTGTGAAACATTTTTGAAAGGTTTATCCCTTCCTTCATTTCTAACAGTCTACTTTGTGGATTTTCATCGTTCTGTATTTTTCATTCTCTCTGATATTTAGGGTACCAGAAAACGGTGAAAACATTTGGATGTTTCTTTTTAAATGGATTCTAAGGGGTGGATAAGAATTGACGAGGCACTCTGAAAACGTTTTTTTCTCATTTCCACAAGACTGTGGGGAATATGTTTCATTTTTTAAAACTCTTTTTCTTCAAGCTTTGTATACCTTTTTTTGTAGTGTTTTTTGGTTTTTATTATACTGTACATATGTTTTTGTTTTTTTATAGAGAAATGTTGGAGAGTCTTCGACCTGTGTTTTTGAAAGATTCGAAGTATTTGCCCATATTAGCAGTCATTGCAGAGCCTGAGCGTTCTTATTCTTTTCGTGTACCATGGCTTGACGATAAACATCAGCAGGTTTGTTTTTATTGGATAATCCAGCCAATGCGATGCAGATGCTTATTTAAAGAAAAAAAAACCCTTGCTGTGTGATTTTCCTTGTAAAAGCGAATCCATCGGCTTCTTTAATTGAATGTGTGGATCTTGGAGTCATAGCGTGTGTTTTAAGACGGTTTCTTCATGCAATCACACCGTGTAGTGTATGTACTCTGTGTATTCTCTGTGCAAATGTATATTGTATTATTGACTCTCTCAGCATGTCAATCGAGGCTATCGTGTACAATACAGTTCTGCCTTGGGTCCCTATAAAGGAGGATTACGATTTCATCCCTCTGTAACAATGAGCGTCATGAAATTTTTGGGATTTGAACAAATCTTTAAGAATAGTCTCACAGGGCTGACTTTAGGGGGGGCCAAGGGGGGTGCAGATTTCGATATCAAGGGGAAATCAGATGCGGAAGTCTTGAGATTTTGTCAATCCTTCATGATCAGTTTAGCCAGGCATATCGGTAGGCGTAGTTAATTCCTGTTTGTAGAGGCAGGCCTTGTTGATTTCTTATCACTTTTTTTGCCATTTCATGCGTGAAAATCTCACGGATAAAACAGTCCAAGCTCTGTGTAGTTTTTTGTTCTCTACACGTTTGATGATTTCCTCATTTGCTATGTTTATAGTTGCCTTCTCAAAAATGTCTTAAGCCTTTGTTGTACAGGGCACAATGAAGATATACCTGCAGGGGATATTGGTGTGGGTCCTCGTGAAATAGGCTATTTATATGGACAATACAAACGCATGACCAGCCAATTTGAAGGTTGTCTCACTGGGAAAAATGTTAAATGGGGTGGTAGTTATGTACGTCCAGAATCTACTGGCTATGGTGTGGTATATTTTGCTAATGAAGTCCTCAAATGCTTGGTAAATCGTTTGAAACAACCTTTGTATCGATCTGTATGTGGGAAGGATAGTCAAGTAGTTATATTATTATAGTAGAGTGTCTCTCTTCTTTGCTCTTACGACGAGAGTATGCATTCAAGACTGTGCGTGTCAGAGGGAGTGGGAAGCCTTCTCTTTAGATGTAAAAAAAAAGAAAGAAAGTATGGGTGTATGGGAATACATAGCTGAGATAGTTTTTTTGATTGGATGCATAGAAACCTAGGAGGGATAGGCATGTGTGTCAGTACTCTTTTGTTTTTCTTTTAAAAATCCAAATACAGCTTGCATGCAAACTCTCTGTGTGGGGCACCCTAAAGAGAGGAAGCAAGAGAAAAAAAATGAGAGTACACGCAATGGGTGGAATTTTTTGTTTAGATTGGGTGAGAGGATTGTGTCTTATTTCCTTCCACACAGAGTTACCGCATGTCTCTTACGTTTTTAAGAAGCGTCAGGAGTAGGAAAAGTGTACTTTGCTAATAAACATTCCTCTTCATTGTTAAATCCTAACACTGAACTAAAAACACTACACTCTTCTAGACCGTCCACAGGTTGGGTTTGACGGATTGTGAAACAGAAGGCAAAAACTGAAGAAAAAAAATTGAAATCTAAGTAAAAAGAAGGGAGGATTTGGGTGTGCATAGGCTGTATTCTTACCAAGATTTTGTATTTTTATTTATTGCTCTGTAGGGGAAAACGTTGGAGGGCAGTCGCTGCGTTGTCAGTGGAAGTGGCAATGTGGCCCAGCATTGCGCTGCCAAACTCTTAGCCATGGGAGCCAAAGTTATAACTCTCAGTGATTCCACTGGATTCATCTATGAAGAAAAAGGTTTCACACCATCTAAACTTGAAACTCTTATGCACATCAAAAATGTTAAACGGAAAAGTCTTCGTGAATATGAAAAGGTAAAGAAAAGGCAGGGATGAGTATACCGGAGAAAAATTCTTTACTTGTAAGATTTTGTGGGTTTTACGGCCATCTGAAGACGTTGTTGCTATTTTGGGCTTCTAGCCTCTGAATACACGACTAAGTAAGATGCAAAGAGAGGAGAGTATAGAGGATGGAAAAGAGAAGAACGTAGAGAGATAGAGAGGGTGGAAACCCGAAGACTATAGGTGGAGAAGAAGACTATAGGAGAAGAAGAAGATTATAGAGCAAGAAGGCGACGATTAGAGAGAGTAGGACGGCTATAAAAGGAGGACTCGAGAGGGAGAAGAGGAAAGGAACAAGACAAAACCTATTTTTATATTTAACACGGCAAGAAGCTCTAGTACGTAATTTAATTTTAGGGAGAATAGGGTCACTTTGTACGTTTTTTTAACCTACGCTAATGCAGGAAATTTTAAAGATGCTGTTTCTAATGCTAGGAAAATATAAATGTATATGCACGACGTAGCGGCAAGAGAATGCGAGAGAAACACTCTAATTTCTTTTAGCTTGACTGTATAGTTTTATTTCCTTAAACATGCTTAAGAAACGTGTGGCGGTAGACACTTATAGACGTCGTGTAGAAAGGTGTCTTAGAGATATTCTTTTATCAAAAGTCAACATCTCAGTTTTCTTACTTTTTCTTTAAAGATATTCTACAACATCTTGTTGTTCACAGGCTTCCAAAACGGCTACGTTTATCTCCAAAGAGAAACCATGGAATATTGCCTGTGATTATGCCTTTCCTTGTGCCAATGAAAATGATATTGATGAAACACATGCTGATACACTTATCAAGCAAGACTGTAAAATGGTAGTGGAAGGAGCCAACATGCCTTTAACGAATGAGGCCATCTCTTTGTTCAAGCAGAACGATGTGACTCTTTGTCCTGCCAAAGCTGCCAATTCTGGTTCGTTGAACAATGAAAATTTTGATTAAAAGAATCATTTTTGCATTTTTTGAATGCATCTTTATCTCTTGTGTTGTAGCTGTCATTCTCACTCTCAAAATTTTCTCCCTTTATTTACGCATGCTAGTCATTGCTTTGCTTGCCCTTAAGTATTTCCTGGCCTATGATATGACACCAATGGGACCCGCTTAGGCCTCGCATGCTTTCATTTCTGAGTGTAATTCAATTTTGTAGTATTTTTGTTGTTTTTTTGAAATCTCTAAGAAATAGTTTTTAGTATAGCCTAACGTTGTGATGTTTTCTGGCATGATTGATTTTTACTATCCAACGCTAGCCCTTCTTCCCCTGGTTATAGTCTCTTATTTGTTATGACTTCCTCAAGCCAATCTTCCCTCTTTTCTTGCTACTATGAATAGGAGGTGTGACGGTCAGTGGATTTGAAATGGCTCAAAATTCCATGCGATTATACTGGACTTTCGATGATGTAGATAAGCAATTGCAAGCGCATATGAAAGATGTATTTCTTCGGTGTAAAAATGCAGCAGAAGAATATGACTCTCCCTTAGATTTACAGTTAGGAGCCAATGCTGCTGGATTCATCAAAGTGGCGGATTCCTTAGTGGAACAAGGATGCGTCTAAAACCTTTTCATTATTTGTCAATCTGTATCTTTTTTTTTATTTTAACTATATATGATTTTCTGGCATTTTTCTCAATCCACTGATAGAACGAAGGGATGAGATATTCTAGCAAAAGACGGCTCTTTTAGGTTTTGTGGTTTTGCACAGAGATAGAAGGGAAGCATTTAATAAAATGTTTTCTCTTCGGCATGCCTACCAAGTGCTTACTTGTATTTTTTTTCATACGCTTTAATGTTGTTTTCTTACTGTGAAGATGATAAGATTTGGATTCAGACACAGTTTTTAAGACATTTGGTTTGGTGTACAGTATGTGGTTGCTATTTCTTACTTCTCGCTTTCAATTTTTTTTTAAAGGTAACTGTCGTGCATGTACGTAGAAGTACGCCGACAACCATCTCTCCAACCCAATGGTAGCACCTCCTTGTGGAGGACAATCCTACTGAAAGATTTTTGGGAAGTTGGCGAGCAGCGAGGAGAGAATCAGGAAGAGGTGCGCGCATTGGTATCCTGAGGCTAGTTTGATATCATTGAGAAAGATCATCAAAACTATAGGAGCTAGGAGGTGAGTAGGGGAGCATGAACCCATTCTATAGAAAATACGATGAGCCAATGGGGAGAATGCGTGCATCACTCCTGCAATGTTATTTCACATGCCTATCAAGCGGGACTTCATTCACTGGGGAGAGCGGAAGTGAGGAGATGGTGAACTTTGCTTTTTCTCGCTGCAACAGAAGAAAAGGAGGGCGGAATTCCCTGTACGTAGAGTGGCATACTTGGAACCTCCCAGCATCATCGGGGGAGCTACAGCCTTACCCGCGCGCAGCCTGTCCATGACATGGGATATGGCAGTACGTGTGAGGTTGTGCCCTAGGAGGTGTATTGTAGTTGACATAGAGGAGTTCCTCAGAGGAATTACATAACATCGTTTCCAAATCCGTAGTGATAAATTCACACAAATGCACTTGGTATGTGATGATTCGGTACGAACTACCAGCTCCACTTCAAACACCCTCGCAATTTTCCAGCTCTTTCTATCGATTGGCCAAACGGAGTGCGTGGCCAGTATAGGGATAGCGAGAGAAGGTTGCCCCCTCACATGGTAGAAGGGGAAGGATGTGGAGATGAGGGGTAATCGCAACATCCACGTACTGAATGTGCACCCCTTTATCGTGAAGGGTGCTCCCGAGTACCGTCGCTGCGCTCTTATCTCCCCCGACATCCACCACACTTTCGGTAAGGTGCTACTTCAAGACACAGAGGATCTCCAATGCTGCACACGACAGTGGGGTGTATCCTCCTCCGCAGGTGATGGTGGAGGAGAGGTGCTCGGTGAAGGACGAGTAGCTGACGATGGAAAGCAGCACATTTGCGGCGTGATCCCTTTGGAAAGGCGAAGAATGGTGAACATCCCTTCGCTATTCATCGCAAAGGCTCTAGTCGTCCCTTTACATACAATAGCACTATTTGGCGCTGCCGGTAAGGAGGATGCTTGTGTTTGCACCCACTTTATCATTGTCATCCTCTCATCAGTGGTGAATGGGCAGCAGGGTATGGAAGGCATCATTTGCTCTTCGATCGTGGTGTATGGACGTCGAATGAGGGAAGGCGTGCCCCTATCCATCTCCTTTAAAAGATCCATGATTTGGAAGGACAACGCATTGCTGATAGGCTCTCCCTCTCCCATCACTGGGGGAAAGCACTGTCACGGCGAGTGATGCGGGTTAGGAATATCACCTTTTTCTGCACGGCAGACCGGTTTTTCGTTGCTTAGAAGGAATACAAGAGGGATAGGTTGGAAGTGAAACCGCTCTGGAATACTGAAAAGGGTTAGTACAACCTGCGTTGCCTGGAGACGTGCAGAAATCCATTGCTTGTAGGCGAGGGGAATCTTTGTTGCGCGCGTGTGGCTCTACCAGGGGGGAGCTTTTCATGAAGATATGATGTCACTGAATAGAAAGCACTCCTATTGTAGCTTAACAAGACATACTCCCCTGCAGGAATCGATTTGCTTTACGAAAAAATTCCCATAAGTAAGCAGAACCATCCACGACCAAAAGGATACCACTATAGCCTAGGCATAGGTTTTACAATGGATAAGCTAGAAAGAGATTTTTGAGTGCTGAAATAATTCACATATACATACGTACAGGCAGGTAAATATAGGCTGCCACTGCCACACGCACGTGCATGCAAATATGTGTATTTCTATGCATATATGAACGAAGGAAGGCACAGTGGGATAATCTTGTATTGGCTAAGCTGCTTTAATCCTCGGGTTGTGCAATAAAAAGTAAACATAATTTGTGCATATAGAAATTCCATCGGAATATACTGCTGAGAGCATGATCAACTAGAAAATAAAAGACAATGAGAAATCTCTTCGGCAGAATAAATTAGGGAGAAAGGCTCTACGGACAAAGCATTGCTGACACTCAAATGGAGCACATATCTATTCTGCTTTACACATATACTGAATGAGAGAGATGGAAGAAAAGTCTCTATCTCGACTCTCCTGAGCAGAAACCATGGATAGGACGGTAGTACGCAAAGAGCTCTTTACCCAAGTCGTAGTTATCTTCCGTTGTCCTTTATTCCGCCGAAGTAAGAGAGGAAAGAAAAAGTTCGTTATGAAGAGAACGCAAGCAAAATAACGCAGATTATATGTCTATATATTCTCTAAAGTGAACAAAATATTTTTTTTTTTGATATGGTAAAGGCATTGTCTACTTTATTATGGAAGAAAAGTACCCTTCGAACCTTCATGAAAAAATTTTTTTATTTGATTCTATGCGTAAGAATGAAATAATGCAAGTAGCGAAAAAGAAACAAATAAATAAACAGAAACACTCTATGGATAAAGAAGCATACCAAACAAACAATTAAAAGTAGTGCAGTCAACAAGGAGGAGGATAAATATTGTCGATGAAGTGTATTTTTTCCTTTCTGAGATAAAAAAGCGAACTAATCTCCCCTACCCCCTCATGAAATAAAAAATGTTTGGGCAAGTAGACGATTTGAAAAAGAACTGAACAGCTAGGCACACTATATACATTGGGGTTATAGCAAGACAAAATAGGTCCCAACCAAATTACGAAAGATAAGAACAAATCAAAATTGTCTCAATTAGTAGGGGTAGCCGGATGTCTGCACTGTATCGTATTTTTTCCATAAAAATCCCTCGCAGAGAAAAGATTAACAAGCTCAAGAATGAGTTAGAATAATACATCTATGCATATGTAAACAAAAAAAAGCATGCAGAATCAAAGAACCCTCTCCTAACCAAATTGTGTAATGCTTCGTCAAATGTTCACTCCTCTAGCTCAACAAAACAAATGAATAATCCATTCTTTTAAAAAGCAGTACCAACGCATCACATGCACAAGCTAATCCTATTGTACTGAGTAGTCGAGTTGATTTATTTGAAGAGTTTTTTCGTCTCAATATGGCAAACCAAATAGGAAATGAAAGTATATATAAAGTAAAAAAAACACCGCTAGCTCAAGTCATTCACAAGCAGGGACTTACAAAATGGGGAAAGCCATCAACTAGCTAAACTCAAGCGGTTGAAAGGGATAAAAGTGATACGAGATTCACTGAAAGCAAAAATGTTTTGCCTACCATATACTGGTATGAGACACAAGAGCTACTTTTCCAGATAAAGTCTCGAAAGGATTATAAAACACATGCTGATGCAGTAGTTAGTGTAGTATTGCATTTCTAATGAATTCCGAATTTATCATGCATTTCATTTGTTTACTCTTTGCTTTTAGTCCATTTGATCCTCGTCCTCACGATAAATACAAAAGCTTTGGCCATCCCACGCATTGTCATGCGATAATTTCAACGCTTTTATATTTAATAGCAGTAAGCAACGAGATTTAGGCGAGCTTTCCTGACGAAGTTTTTGCCCGTCTTCATCATTCTGCTGCCGCACTTGCAGAAAACTTTCATTACTTTCTTTCCTGCTAACTAATTTCGTACATGGCTTGCAGCAGTGATATCGCAGCAACGCGGAGTACCTACTTTATTTTATTATAATTATTTTATTTGTATCTTAATTACTTTTTAACTACGTAGATATTTTTCTAAACTAGCTATAAATCAACAAGCTGCAGTTTTCCCCCTCAAGGAAGCAACCACTTGCTATTTTCCCCCGAGGACATTGTAGTTAGTATACTTCCAACTCGAATTAAAACCATCGAGCCACGTGATTTATCAATTGCCCCTAGCACTGCCCGTGCTAAGAGCACTGTAGGAATATCCGAGCTACCTATTTTTAGTTTTTAGTAGTTGTTACCGAAAATTCGGTAAAGTAGTTGTACTGCAAAATAGAGTACAAACTGTAGTTTTTAGTGGCATAAGCGGGTAAGAAAACCAGTGGCATTAAAACCCGCTCTTTACCCAAGTCTATTTTTATTAAGTTCACGCGGTAAAAATAGTAGCTAACAAACAACAAGGGAATTAAGTGTAATCGAGCAATTTTTTCTTAACGCCTGGAAAAATCATGGGAACCCAGACTGGTTTAATGGTTACATTAACAATATCTGCTACGAAAGTAAGCATAAGGATGAATGGGTATCAAAGTTGAAAGGCCTTACTAAAGGTGATAAGTGTACTTTTTTTGACCAATCTAACCAAAAGATCCTTTAATAGTTACGTAAACCAAACCATCTAACCCAAGTATCCAATCAAGCAGATCTAACAGATGATTTACTGAATTTTTATATGGTGAATCAAAAAATGGCCATTCTGCGTATGTATACGATGATTGGCAAGTTAATTATGACGTTGCTAAGGACAGCTCTCCAATGAATAGTTTAAACTTCTTTCTGCTTTTTAACAAGTAAGGAAGATGGGGATGAAGTAATAATTTTTGTTCTGTGGATGTAAAATAATTGTATTTTTCATTATGATTGCCATGCATGGTATTATATAATCTTTTATGTTTTTTTTGTGCTTGAGTTTATAATGTGTATTGATTAATCTTTTGTATACTTAATGTGTTTTTTTTCTCTTTTCTCTAGCGTACGTCACGTTATCTCTTTATTCCGTAGAATCCAGTAACTGGAGATAGACTATCCATTGTATAACATATTTTCAATTTGTTTAGAAATACGTTGGTGCGTGATTGTTTGTGTTGGTTAAAAAACTGATGCATTTTCTCCGTAATTCGTTTAAATAATAAGAAAGTATAAGCGCGATGTTTAGAGTTAACTAATTTGTTTAGTAGAATCCTTCCTGTTCCCATCATTCTCTATTAAGTCCTATAGAATGAGAAGCTCTAATGAGCAGATGGTGGTAGGAGAGGCAGCATGCTTGGATTATGGACATGTGCCAAATGACTCTTATGTAAAATGAATACACAAGCAGTTATCTCCCCAGTAATATGGAAGGTTGGGCATTTTCGAAATATGTGCAATCATAACAAACATATTTTAGATGAATACGCATGATAAAAGACGCATGCGTGTGAGGGGCATCTTTATCATCCATTTTTCAAAAGAGGAAACAAGCAACAGTCCAGTACGTAGGACGGGAAGGTGTGCTCTGTTTTATGAAAGCAGCATGCACTTATAGGAAGGAAGGATCATGCGGGATATATAATAACAGGCATTTTACATAAGCATACCTTTTAAAGTGTCAGTGTGTAGTTTTCAAGGCACAAAGATAAAACACTAATAAAATCGCCCTAGAGTGCCTTGGGGTGCTTTCCTTTATCATAAAAGAAAGAAGGCAAGTAGAAGTTTTGTCCTTTTGTTGATTTTTTGTTGAGACGATCGCTGTCGTTGGAATTTTTATTAAAAAGGGTTGATCAATGTGGTTAAAAGATTCTATTTGTACGTAAAAAGTTCAGAAGAGCGGAGTGTGCAATACCATACAGCTAAGACCTCGCTGCTCGCCTTGTACTGATTCCCCGCCCTTCCTAATTTCAAAAAAAAAACCGATCAATACGCATACCGAATGTGCCTTTCCATGTGCATTATTTACTAAACCGGAGGGACGGTTCATTTTCTTTCAAGAAAAGCGATTGCATGGCTGGTAGAATTCCATTTATAGACAGGCAAAGCGGAATGATGCATAAAAGGAAGGGGTCTTACAGAGCCAGGTAAACACAGACTCTAGTCATTGGGCGTACTCTCCTATTGCAGTGCCACACTCTTCAGTCTTGTGGTGAAGAGCACCCGTTTCTTCCTACTGTACTACCTTAAGAGGATGCTGTTGCAAAGTAGAGGATCTGAAGATACCATTTTTGCAGCAATGCCTAGTTTTGCATCAGTCGACGCTTCAATGGCCACATGAGAAAGATTTCCATCCTTGTAGGGCCGAACTTGCTAAAACGGAACCCATAAAGACGAAAACGTGTAGCTACCATACGTTTGCACATAGCAACAAAGGACACGACAATTGCAGCAAAGAAAAGAAGTAATTTCATGGTTTAAAGTGTTCATTCTTCCCTTCTCTATCATCAAAAGCAAAAAGCACGATGGCTCGATTTTCAAATTAGAATGCACAGGCATCGCTCTCTTAACACGTACAGATAGATCAAAAACATAAGGTATGCTTCTTACGTATAGTTCTTGCTGTTTCTTATAATTTTCAACAGTTAGTGCCTATTCAAAATTGTAGTTAAGAAACTACAAATGGTAGAACAGCATTAATTAACGCTTCTGCAAACATCGAACAGTAATAAAATTGGAAAGAGCACTAATTCGACGTTGTACTCGACTCAGCACAAGACAAAAATACAAGATAAAGAGAAGCTTTGCATTCTGTGAACTTCAGCGATCAGCTGTACCACTTTACAACATAATAAACTTATTGTGCTACAAAGTATAATTTGCTTGTATTACTAAATGTGTTGTAGATGAAATTGATTTGCTGCGTAGTTGGTGAAAAGTAAATTTAAACGCAACAGCAAAAAAAATTCTAATAAAGAGTTCCTTTCAAAAGAAAGTTAATTTACTACTAACTACTGTGAATCACACATATTAAAAAGCATACATTATTCATGCAATACATTCTAAAAGACTGTTGTACCTCCTCTAGAAAATTATAAAAACTAAAACTCCTTCAAGGTAAATAAAGCTAACTATCAAAGACCACATCCTTTCTCTCCTTTTATCTTTTGTCCGGTTAATGTTTTCGCCAATAGTATATCCGTTATATATTCGCGTGCAATGAAATACATTTAAAATTGCTGTTGGCAGCTTTATAATTGCTACAAATTGAGTTTAGCGAATTAGTCTGTGTTGATTCAGACAATTCAACGTTAATATTAAGAGCAGCAGATTCCCATTGCAAGGTAATAATTAAATAACTCTATGAGTTCTAATTAAATTTATAATTATAATATACACATGTAGCAAAATGCAATCTCATTTAATTATAATTATAACTTAGTCATCCAAATAAGCTTTTGATAATTTTATATTTTATAATAATTTTGTTATAATTAATTTTATTTGTTGTAAAAGTTTGCATGGCATCCGATATGATAGTTCAAACTTATATTTTATAATTAGAAATTAAATTTTAATAATTACTTAATGAATGTGGCAGTTGCCACATCCATTTTTCAAAACACTAAAATAATTATATGTTTATTCTCTTTAGATCATTACTTTTTTTTCTTCAATTGACAAATAAAATGCAGCATTCTACTACAATCAAATGATTTGAATTAAAATATTTATGAAAGAATTTAAATTATTAATAAAAGAAGATAATTTCATTTAAGTTGTGTGTTCATTATTGGATATATTTATACATTCTATTTTGTAGTATAAATTAATTTTTTATTCTATTGGCAAATTTTGCAAATATTATAGACATCATTTCATTTGTTTATTTTTTATTGCGATTGAAATTCCATCACTCTATTTATACAGATTTGATAAATTATAACAAAGTAATAGATACTACATTAATATATATGTATATATATTTAATTGTAAAAATTTATTTTACATAAAAACAAAATGCGAGACTAACATTAACTAATTTCAATTTATATCATTGATACTTAAGCCAACAAATTATTGGCACTATTTTTTATTATTATTTATTTGGTAACCAAAAATAATGTTCAATTTTTGCATTGTTTGGATGTATATTTTCTTTTTATAACTTAATTAAAAATATTATAAAAATTCAAATAAGTATAAAGTAGCAACAAAATTATTTCCTAAAATATAATTTGGAGTAATATATGGTGCTAAGTTGCAACAAATCTTTTCCATATATAATCAACGCAAGCAGACGCAAACTAATATAAAAAATAAAAGTAACAACAAACAAAAGTAATATTATTCTATTTTTACAGAAAATAATTACAAATGGAATGAATACGATGATGTAAAAAAAAAAGTTTATTTATTAGTAGTAAATTAAATTTAAGGCACAACAGAATAACATGAAATTATAAAATTAATGTTTAAAGTGTCAATAAAACATTACTGAGCAAAATATGTTTTATTATATTGAAAGCTTTGAAATGATTTTTGAAATTCTAATATTTGTAGATTATTTTCTTTGCTACTATCTGCTGAAATGTTGATAAGAAATATCTGAAAAATAATTTATATATATATATATTTGAAAGGATCACTACAAAATAGGTAAAGCAATGAAATGTATCAGTTGGCTACAATAGAAACAAAACCACAACATCATAAGAAGAAAAAAATAGAAATAAAGGATGCTTAGAGAAAAGGAAATAAAAATAAGCAAAAAACAACTTCCAAACGCTACAATCAAAAGCTATAAAAACAATAAAGCAAAAGAATTTTTGAATAAATAAATAAAGAGTAAAAAAAGAATAAAACTCAAAATAATAAGAGTATTAAGTAGAATAGCAAACTATATTATATAACAGCCTCAGGTTTTATATTTATTTCTTTATCTTTTTTTTTACTCCGTTTTCATTTAATAGCTTTGCTAGTTATAAATTATATTTAGCAGCAGCACCAATTAGAGGTAGATAACCATTTTTTACACTATCCTTAATTGAGTATCCTATTATTGCCAATATTGCAGCAATACTACTAACGTTAAACACATATTGGTAAATACCCATAAAGCCTAAAGATTATGGTGTTAATAATTAATGTTAATAAAATATATGTACCAAAATATATTTTAAGTCTTATCCAAATATATAGCATAATACCTATAAATGTTATAAAATGATAGCGATAATAACAGATTTTATTGCTTTTTTATCAAATAAAGGTCCTATATAATCAGTTTTTTTATACTCAATATTATTTGTGATTTGTTTGTTTAAAGTTGATTTAATGGAGTGTATATTCAATTCTAATTTTTCTTTTTTGTAAGTATTACCTAATTTAATAGAAAAGTTACGCTTATCATTTATTTATTTGTATATTTATTTCGCCCATCTTTAAATCATTTAAGGACATGCGTATAAATGCTATATCAATAGCTTTATCGAATCTGATATTAATTTCTACACCTGTAAAATATGTGCAAAAATTGAATCTAAAAATAATTGATGATATAATACTTAGAAGTTATTTCTTCTAAACTAGAGAAGTCAACAATCCACAGTTCTCCCCAAGGATATGGGAGTGGATATAGTATTGTACGTACGGAACGATTTGGGAACGTCGAGCCACATAGCATCGCAGCAACCAAAGATACCATACTTTCCCCTATATTCCCACGCAATCAAGAAGCACTTATTTTACATCCTTGAAGAAGAGAATAGAGCAGTATTAACTTAGGGATTTGTATATTATTTCTTTCGTTTTTTTCTTGCAGCGTAGACGAATGAAGTAGTGAATGAATTTTCTTTTTTCACTACTTATTTCCGCGGGTAGTAATTAATAGATTAGAGTGTACTCCAGTGAATTTGTATAACTTCAGATTTGCCAGTCGAGGTCTATCGACTCCGGATAATTAATATTTAGTAACCAATAGCATGTTAATTTGATTTTCTACGCTATCAAATTATTGTTTGTTTGAGAGCGGATAATTTCTATAAATATGTCTCACTAGGTTCATTTGTTTAATTTTTAATAATCTTCTATCGAAAATAGAATAAGAATAACGAAAAAGGTAGAGCAACTAACCCCATCAACCTCAGAGTGGTCTTGCTAATAATAAACTCGTAACTTAAGGGCGTCGACAGCCCAAACTCGTTCCTCAATCAAAACCTCTATTCACCTTCACTACTACATGTAGTCAATCTATGGGTCTGACATACTCTCCGTATTATTCGTCTCTCCCTCCGGTTCTGCCGTAGCGATTTAACAGGGTGAGGCCTGACTTCTACGGATCACAAGTTACTACCATGCGCTCTGTTTCATCACCGCAACAGATACATAATATGGAGAGCTCTCATCTCACAATTGCATTACGTTGCCGCTTGCTCTCTTTCTGAAGTGTGCAGAAGCACACTATATTAATAATTCCTAAGTAAATTCTTTACTTCACCCATTCTGACTAAAATCGTATACTAGAAAAAGATACAATTACACATGCATGAGCCATAAGAGGAATACAAGCTGATAGAAACATTCGATAGCATATTTCTACCGAAACTTGCGTGTAACACAAGGGTAAATACTATTCACCATAGTCATTTCTACGTATGAAATTCTATCGTCCATTTTAATTAGTACCTCCTAATTACATTTCACCAATTAGAATTCATAGATAACTAAGAAACGCATATTCTACATAGATAATAAAAATGACTAAAAACTACAACTTTAACTAAAACCTTAAAAACTAAAACTAAGCAATTCCTTGCTTTACAACCTGTGTAGGTTTACTTACGTGGTGGTTTTATCGTGTAGGGCAATCGCGCGTAGATTGCACACCGTGTACACAGGTTACTGATTGCGGAATTATAGCGTGCCTACTTTTACCTCGTTACATAGAGTAAGTTTATGTTTCATTGTACGAGTTAGAGAATACCCCCTCCTTATCAACTGAATAGAAATAAAAAAGCGTCCTACCGTATAAAAGAACTATAATCAGCCAAAGCCTATAAAACACCACTGGCAGAATGTGACTAATTTTAACCGGAGCAGCTCAGAGAAAACGCCACGGCCACAGAGCCGCTTGCTCGGTTGGGTTGCTAACCAATTGAATCATTAGGCCCATTTGTTACAAAACATGAATAAGCACCTAGCATTTCACATGCAATAAAAGTACCATATACAAAGTTATTTCATTTTGTCGATAAGATTATCACAGGACACATGCCTCAGTAATGTATCATTTGAAGTTATTAAAGATGCATGAAACTCTAAAATTATCGTTTTTAATTCTTTTTTTATTGCTGTGCGCCGCAAGCCATGTTTCAAAGCGAACTATTTATCGTTGCAAACTACAAAATTACTGAGTTTCAATTCATTATTTAAGTCGTTTTGTGACTTATAGAACTCTTGTAAAGCAATTTTTACAAAACTTAAATCACAATTTGAGTGAAAGCAGCAATACCGCTGCAGGTGCAGCGTTGTTGAAGAACGTTCGCTTTTCTAGGGCCTACAGGCCCTTGCAAGGGCATTGAGAAATTAATAACAGGTTAGTTACTTAGTTTTAGGATAGAAAGCAGCAGGAAAAACACTGTTTTGCAGTTCTATTTAAAAGTATAGATGCAAAATTTGGCGTTGCATAAAAAGAAGAAATTCGCAAAATGTGAACGCGAGGTAAAAAAAGAAATGTTGGTGGCACATGATGAATAAATTGAGAAGAAAATAGCACGGAGGAATTATCAAGCAGGCAGGGGTTAAGTCCACGATGGATTACCCAGTTGTCTGCAGAGAGGTAAATCATATGTTCGTTCAAGTCATCATGTCCAGAGGTAAGTCGCGATTGATTGTGCAAGTCATATGAGGGGGGAAAAAGTGCAAGTAAATCGATGTAGGTAACAGTGAATTGACGCTAAAAGAATCGACGATTCAGTATGGTCGTTCTTACATAGCCGGTCCGACCAGTCAATCAGCAATTTCTTGCAACAAACATCGCGGCGACACAATTTGTTCAACAATATGAGAATGCGCGTTATACTTGTTGAGGGCATGACGCGGGAGCCAAATAAGTTTGTAGACGAGTTTTGAGTTTAGTATAGCCTAACCTCGGGATGAGAAAGGTTATAACTGATTCAAGCGTATTGTCAAAAAGAGCAGTGATTACAGAAGTGTGATCAGACTTGCGATAAAATAAAAGGAGTTGTATGAGTATACAATGTAAAAGCATGGTAACAAATAAGCGCATAACATTATTTTGATACGATATCAATTAACTTACAACTATCTTACTTAATGTAGTAAAATAGTTTTTAAGAGAAGA